>VYXD01013622.1:642481-673286 GCA_013397195.1 Hylia prasina
AGAAGACCTTTCAGAGCATGTTTGGAGCAGGAAAAAGGCTCTGTGTGTGTTTCGACATTGCCATTACACCACCAATGGTCCAATGGTCATGGGGGATGTTTTTTCCTGACAGGGCTCAAGTCCAGATGCTCAGGTGTACACAATGCATGTGTATAATACTTTTGACAAGTACCTAAGCCTTTCTGATGTGTACCTATAAAACTTCCTAGCAGCCATGAGAGGTGGGTTCACGAAGTTCACCTAGGCCAAGGGCAAGGCTCACACCTTGGGAGCAATCCCAAACATAAATACAGGCTGGGTGGTATGAGGATGGAGGATGGACTGAGAGCAGCCCCGAGGGAAAGGACTTGGGGTGCTGGTGGACAAGCATGAGCTGGCAGGGAGTGCTCAGAGCCCAGAAAGTTGCTGGTTGCCTGGGCTGCACCAGAAGAGGTGTGGCCAGCAGATCAATGGAAGGAACTCTGCCCCTCTACTCCCCTCTGGCAAAACCCCACCTGGACTGCTGCATCCAGCTCTGGGGCCCTCAGCATAGGAGGGACATGGAGCAATTGGAGCAAGGCTAGAGGATGCCATGAAGATGATCAGAGGGCAGGAGTACCTCTCCATGAAGACAGACAGTGTTGGCACTGTTCAGCCTGGAAAGGGGAAGAGCTTACAGCACTTTCCAGTACCCAAAGGGAGCCTACAAGAGAGCTGGAGAGGGATGTTTTACAAGTGACAGAACAAGGGGCATGGCTTTAAACTGAAAGATAGTAGATTTAGATCAGATATAAGGAAGAAATTTGTTACTGTGAGGATGGTGAGACACTGGAACAGGTTGTCCAGAGAAGCTGTGGATGTCCCATCCCTGGAAGTGTTCAAGCACAGGTTGGATGGGACTTTGAGCAATCTGGTCTACTGAAAAGTATCCCTGCCAGTGGCAGGGAGGTTGGAACTAGATGATCTCCAAGGTCCCTTCAAACCCAAATTTTTCTATGATTTTATCTTAACGTTCTCTTTGTATGACTATCTTGTGATCCCTATATTAATCATGAAGGAAAAAAGAAAAATGAAAAACCCTAACAAATTCAGAGGTAAAATTAACATTGCTTATTCTCTAGTCTGATATTATCTTCCATCTTCTCTAGAACTGACATTTTATACCTATTCCAACTCACATTACTGATTTTTAATATAAATAGTTTTGAATTGTCTTTCATCTTCTCTAGAACTGACATTTTATACCTATTCCAACTCACATTACTGATTTTTAATATAAATAGTTTTGAATTACTTCTAAATTGAATATTGAATGCCTTCATTACTAATAAAATTCAACTCTTAGCTGCTACCTTACCTGCAGCACCAGCATGAGAAGCCCTGCACAGCATCTTTTGAGCAAGATCAATTTGAAAGCATTTTATTTTACACTTGGCTTTACCCTTATTCTAATCAAGTACTTATTAAATTTCACGAGGCTCACGCACAAATCCCAGTGACAATCGTTTGTGAAGGAAGATATTAAAAGCAGAAAGAGAGCAGGAAGAAGAGCAGGATGGAGAGCATCTTCCCCAGGGATGAGGAGCGCATTTGCACGGACGCGCTAACTAGCGGCTGCCATCTGCCGGCTAGATAAAGAAAACTTTTTTAAAACTTGGGAAATCATCCCGGAAGCAACTTCCCGACCGAATTCAAATTTTGACAGACTCTTTGCGTCAGGCTGGGGGGGAATCGTGGCTGCCCGCTGGCTTCCCGGGACACAGAACAAGGGGCGGAATCAGCCCCGACTCGCTTGCATGGGAGAAACACAAAATCGCGGGGACTCCAGGGTAGTCAACAGGATGATTGAAAGATCCAAACCTGAGCTTAGTGATGGAAAAGTATGGTTGCCCAGCTAGTTTTCTAGCTACTACTCCTACCAACCTGCAGAGAAGCCCAGCAGCAAAGACCACCTCTCTACGTCATTCTTCTTTGTCCCTTTTCTGGGAACAAGTTTTGTAAATAAGAAATTAAAATTACTCTTTTAAATGAAAATAAATTGAAATTATTAAATTAAAATGAAATCACAATTACAATTTGGTGCATCACCTGCATCCAAAGAAAGGCTTACACAAAACAAAGACTTTTTCAACTGCAGCCTTTCCGTCAACCACAATGTCTATGTAAATACATAAATAAAAAGCAATAGGCTCTGAAGTTCCAAAATGAGGAATGGTGACAGACATGGTGCAGGTGATGTGTGTGCTTTGGCTATCCCATGGAAAGGCGCTGACAAACACACAGTGGAACTTGTTACAGAAATAATTAGCCTCTCCCACAGTTCAGCTGCTCTCTCCTTGGAGACACTGCTCAGTAGCCAGCTCAGACACAGGCTTACCTTGTACCAAACCCTCCTCCTACAACTTCTGTTAATGGGAACCAAAAATTAGGTCTCTTATAAGAAAAAAAAAAAATATGTCCACCCCTCCAAAGACTCTAAAGTAGGCTGCTTTTACATTTTACTGTGATTTTAAACAGTTTCAAAACTTTTCCATTATTTCAAACCATCCCACACACACACACAAAAAAAAAAACCCAAAAAAAAACAAAACAAAAAAACAACAACAAAAAAAAACCACACCACAAAAAACCCACCACTTCCGACCAATGGACTAAGGGTTCTTAAAGTTCTACCAAGTGTTCTCTGGATCTACAGGCTGGTTTGTTCTCTAGAGAGCCACTGTCAGGGACACTGGGATGTGGCAAAGTCAGCAAGGCTCCACACAAGCAACCAAGAGGAGGGTAAAACCTAACCACATACTCTACACTACTCTCTCAACTCAAAATATTCTTAACTGTTTCAAAGAAATCCAAAAAGACAAGCACATATGGCCCTTAAGTAAGGAAGGCTGCAGGAACACATTACAGACAGCTCACAAGTGCTGTGGTGCCACCAAAAGGTTTCAGTAAAGTTTCTGGAGTACAGACTCAAATGCAGGATTAGGGTGGAACAACAAACAGACAACCAGTCATTTTGTGAAGATTTTAAATCAGAACAGCTTATATTTAATCTTTTAAATAAAAAATGGCTTTGGTTTCCTAGTCAGGTGGGACAATAAAGAAGACTTTTTTTTTCCTAAAGAGCATGATGCTAATCAAGTCAATCGGCAGCACACATATGTATTTCTTGACCACCCTTATACTTAAGTTACCTTCACAAAAGTAACTCCCATGACTAAGTAGTTAATAAAAAGTTGTCTTGGGTAAAAATAGAGGTGTTTTTTCAGTAGAGTATTAGAAGTTCTTGTGATTTCTGAAGCAGTTTTCCCCCCATTTTTCCAAGCAAGGCATCCGATCCCGTTGTTGCCAGTGATGCTTTGTCCAACTACAACCTATGGTTAGCAGGTTTGGTTCATCCACAGTTGGCCACAGGCAGTTCAGTAGCAACACAGTCAACCTTTTCATCTACAGGTGGGAAAATTCTCACAATAAAAGAGAAATTTCTTAAAATACTTAGTCATGCAATTTCCATCAGACTGATACACATCATCCAGTTAATACTCTATTTTTTCAAGAATAATAAATACATTTATAAGAACTGAAGTCCTTGAATTAGAAACAAAGACATAACTTTACTTCTCTTATCCATTCTGCTCTTTGATAACAGTAACGATATCTTTCAACTGATGGTATATTTACAGAACAGCCAACTGGTGGCTTAACAGTAACAAATAAGATTGCCATTTAATTAACACCCAGCACCATCTCAATAAACTCTAGAAAGCATCTCTGCATAGCTACGAATATCTAAATACTTTTTGAAAACTAGACCAAGGTTTTCAGGAGTGTCTAGAAAGATATTTAGAACAGAATAATATAGATACTATCCAAGTCCCTCAGTCAGAAACACAAATCATCAGATTAGCTAGCTACAGTTCAATTCCCCTTTGCTCAAAGCGTCAGCAGCAGTTTGCATCCTTCAGTCTGATTCAAGTCCTCAAAACAGAGTTCACATTAAAATATATTAAATTACTTCAAGAAAAATTAATACAATCAAGGTTACATAGGGAACAGAGCTGTGAAATAAAGTAATCCCTCATCCAGAAAGTATTTTCCCATGAATTAGAATGTTTGGTACAGCAGCATAAATTTTTAATAGTACGCTAACAACAGAAAGCTTTCATTTCCAATAGCATTGTCAAAGTACACCTTAAAGATGATTTAAGCTTTAGGTTTGCATAATTTGTTTGGTTTTCCTTAAAGCAGAGTGCACACAAAACACTTGCAGCACTTTTACTTGGGGATTATTTGAACAGTCTATTCTTGGGCAGCCGACTTGTAATGTTTCAATGTGCGTGCAGAAGGATCAGTAGCTTTAACCCATCTTGGCATCCAGTAGTGGGGCAGCCAGCTGCTCCGCCCTGAGTAGTGCTTTTCAAAGATCTGGCGGTAGTAATAACTCTCTTTTGTTTTAGGAGGATTGAAAGGATATTTCTCGGCTGCCTTCTCCAGTAAAAGGTCATCAACCTACAGACATAAGCAAAGCTCAAGTTAAGCTGCAAATACCTTCAGCTTTTTAAGACAGACAAGGATTCACCAACCACTAAACATCCAGAGTTTTGAAAAAAAAGTCTATTCTAGAGGCACAGGTTTGACAAGTCAAACGTTTGTCACAGGCTCACTTTATCTTTATGAATATGTAAATGTATTTCCAGTACTGTTGGCACTTCTCTGCATGACATGTGAAGCCCATTTCTCTGGGTCACAACCACCTTTGTTAGTAAGGTCACAGACACTTCTTTCCTACCCTTCCTTTGCTATAAAACAAGTACAAAAACTTAAAGCAGTCATTTTGTCATGTAAGTGGCTTCCTAGGTTGTTTTTGTAGCTTGGGGAAGAGTTGGCTGTTATAATCAATAACCATGCTCTTAGCAACAGAAGACCTGGGATGCAGGGGCAAAGACACCTGCAGCTGCTAAGCTGGCTGAGAAAAGAAGGATAAATAGTTGCACCAGTTGAGGCAATTTCAAGGAGCAGTTTCTGCTGCCATCATGTTGTTTATGTTTTCATGTCTGTGAAATAGATTTGCTGCTCCTACAGCCATACAGGCTCAGAACAGGCAGCAGAACACTGTTGCTTGACCCAACTACTTTCCTGCCGGAGGAAACAGAGAAAGAAAATGGGGAAGAAAGAGTTGGTGGTAAGACAAGCTCCCATCCACAGGCTTGGCTACAAGTATTTCCATGTAACAGAGCTCTGCTGTAAATAGGGTGTTATTCCTTCCTCTCCATGATTAAACTACCTCTGCACTCCAGAGAGGATTATCCTTTGTACAGAGTCAAAATGCTGTAAGTCTTCACTGGTTAACAATGCAAGCAGAGGCTTTAAAAAGCAAAAAGGGTTAGCTAGGGATGGCTTTGAAAAACTAATGACGCAAATGAGAAAGTACATTATAAAGTCATTATGTTGTTACTCAGCTGCAGAGTAAGTTCATGCAAGTGCCTTCAGCTGCTTTGCCTGTAACACAGAAATTGTATTTGTTGATACACAATCTAATTTGCAATCCAGACACTTAAATGGCATTCATTTCCTTATACAGTAATTTCTGGCAGGGTCTAGCATTTCTTTGTAACTAGGATCACAAATGCCTTTAACCAGCTCAGATATCTTCTGGACACTGATTATGGTTTATCTCTCTCCTCCACAAGGAGGCTCAAGTTAACTGTTACATCCAGATTTATTCTCTCAACTCAGCATGTGAGCTGGCTCCCACTGGCAACATATCTAATACACCGAAGTGAGAAAGGAAAAAGCGCTATTCTACCTGTTGATCAATATAGTCCTGAAGAATGGAAAACCAGGACTTCTTTACTGATGCTATACCATCACTGAAAGCTTCTTTGGGTCTCCACAGAATTTCTTTGGGAAGTAAATTGGAATCTTCAAAGGACAATCTTAAAAGGTATTTTTCAATTCCATTCTGTTTGCAGAACAAAAAACAATGTCATGAGTCTCAGGAACTGCAGTGCAAAGATCTGGATTTAAACATTTATGAAATGGTTTCCTTTCAGAAGTTTTGGTCAGAAAAGGATTCCCAACATTTCAGTAAAATATTTAAGAGCATGCTTGACTTTGGGTGGAAGACTTAACCATCGAATTCAGCAATCTAGTCATGCTTAGAACACATATCAGTGAATTTGTAAACTTACATCTGGATCCAACCCTAGTTTTATGTACCTTTGGGATTCGCAGTTCTGCTGGCAGAGATAAATAATAAGAAGTAAACCGATGATCCAAAAATGGGACTCTCAGTTCAAGGCTAAGCAGGGAGAATAAATAGAAAAGATACTGAATTAATCCAACAAGTCATCTACTTACAAATTCCACAGCAGCTAAGCTTTCCCTGCCTTTCAAAGAAATGCCAGGTTTTCTGCTTTTACTTGGAAGAAATTTCACTTGCATATTTACAACTACCTGAATTTAATTGACCAATTTGTAAAGTTAGGTGTATGGTCTACACAGATTAAAGACTACGATGTTTTATAATGCCATATGCTGGGCAGTTACAGTGAATTTACCTACTACAGTCCTATAGGATCTGCAACAACCATCACAACATGTGTGCAAAAGCACATTTTAAAAAATTCTCTTCCTCTCAGAGAACTACCAAGTCATTCTCTAGGATTTTCATCAGCATTTGTAAACATAGAATCAAGCAAGGACTTCTGCTGTCTTTTCTGAAATCCACATTTGTGTTCCCAAGAAACAACAAAAGAGAGCCCTATAGCATTCACACAAGCTGTCTCCCATACCAGTGGTGGATATACACATACAAACCCTTCCTGCTCTTGTATACCACAGCTGCTAAGGACACAGAAGGCAACAAATAAAATAACAGTAACTGCATCTCCAGCAGAAAGAACCCTTCTCGGTGTGTCTGCTCAAGAGCCATTATGCTGTCCAGCTTCACAAGTGAAAGGAGATGTTATACTACATCCTAGTAATTTCATTGTCTCTTTAGTTTCTACTCTGATAAAAAGCTTCAGCTACTTCAGGTAATACCCACCTTATTTAAAAAAAAACACCAAATGAACCCAATACTGAGTATTCAGTAATCAAATACTGAGGGCTCAGTTTCTTCGTATACTAACAAGATTTTCACTGCAAGTCTTCCCTTAGTCATTCTTGCTCCTGACTGATAATGGTAGTGTCATCCTTTCCTTTCTACTCTTAGTTTTTCTCCCTTTTCTCCAAAAATCTGAACTCCTTAAATTCTGTTCTGATTTGTTAATACGAGGGGTCTTTCTTCGTAACAGTGCTATGCAGCAGAGTCCAAAGAAAAACAAAAGCAAGTCAGCACGTGATATTAAACAGCCTTAAAAGTGTGGTGAAAATTTTCAGCACAAAACAAATTATGATGCAAATGGCAGGTCTCCTGCACTAGTAGAGAGACACATAAGAAAATTGTAAAAAGCTGGGCAAGTCATTTTGTGGCAGGATCAATATACAACAAAGGCTTCCCAACAGAAAAGTTGTTTGCTTTGCATCAAAGGCACCATTTTTTCTTACCTACAGACAGCTTTCTAACATTATTCTCGGTTTAATTAATGTATTTCTCTCAGTAAAATGCTTCTGTTTAGTAAAACAGTATTATTTTCTACAGCACTCAATTTGAGATTCTTTAAGGTACCACTTACACAGATTGTATTCTAGTATCTCTTTATACAGTCAGCTACCTAATGCACATACCTTTATCAGCATGTTGTTTAGTTCTGATGATCATCAGATTCAAGATTTCTCTTTGTCTAAACCTCCAAAGACCCCAAAGTCAAATACAACTTTGCCTTCCCTCCTTAACTCTTGAATATTTGTATCTCTAATGCACTGCTTCTGTAAAGACCAGTACAGTCCTAGACAAAAAAATATTTCAGTTGGCAATACAGTGGGCCCTATAGTTACAGAACAGATTAAATTTGGCACTGTGCTTTACTGTTGCTCAAATGCCTTAAGGCTACAACTTCATGCTGGTATACAAATCCTCAGCAGTCTTTTCCTGCCTAATGTTCTTTTGCTTTTAAATGATGAGTGCTCTGCACCCAAGGGAATACATTTTACCCATGTGCTGCAGTAGTTCTGTCTGCACGAAGTACATCAAACAGGTAGAGCTCCTTCAGAAGCCTCTCACTCTCTTCTGCAGCTTCCTCAGGAGATGGTGCCTGAAAAAAAACATAGCATGGAGCACAGAGGTGGAACACAGCTACACTGAGGGAACCATTGCTGGCTGTCCTGCATTTGCATTGTAGTGATCACCAAGCAATCTCAAAACCAGCAAAGACTACATACAAGAAATAACAGTCTCAGGAACTGCTGAAGATGAAGAAAGCTATTTTTAGGTGATTAAATCCCTTGGATTTTATGCTACCCCAGAAGAAAAAGTCAACAAATATACAGTTATGAAAACTCTCAAATATCACACCTTGAAATATCAGAGATGTTCTGTTGTAAGGCAGAACAAGCATCTCAAGGGCATTCTGTATAGTGAATATATTTACCTTATGGAAATATATATATCCTTGTGTTAACTCATCTGATCCTTCTCCTGAAAAAATGACCACACTGTCTGTTTTCTTCCGAATATATTTGGAGACAAGATACATACCTTAAAAAAAGTATAAAGTTATTAAAGTCCATCTACATACAGCATGCTATATACAGCTAGTGGTTTAAAATTTAGCATGTTAGAAATTTGTCTCCTACACTAGTTCCTTCTGTAGCAAAAAACTGATATAAAGTAGCATCTCATGGTTACTCTACAACAACCACACTAAGCTGGCGCTGCAAATACATTTAAACTGTGTATTTACACTTGGCCCTCAAAATATCAGAAAGATGTGTGTGTATTTGTGATCCTGGGAACACTGGAGGATTCCCATGGGAACAAAGGAGTTATTCTGTCTCAATTTGAAATTAAGTGCATGATTAATTCCAGCACAGTGCTGAAGAAACCTTCTAGCCTTGGGGAAAAGCAAAAGTTGCTGTTTAACTCTCCACCACTCTTAGTCGAACTGGATGAAGCCCTTTTCTCATTTTGATTTTGTAAAGAATTATTTATAAAACAGAATTATGCCTTCCACTCAATGCATCTTTCTGAATGGGATGCTTTTATAATGAAAGTATTACAAATCTAAAGAAAAGGATCTAGTTCATTATTATACAAAGCAGCAAATCACAAAGAAAAAATGACAGAAAAACGTTTTAGTAAAATGGCTTTAATTTTTAAAGAAATGCATTCAATATTTCACATTGCTAAATCCCATCTTCATGGAGGAAATTCCACACAGAGGGTTGTTTCAAAAACTGTGTTGCCTATTTGGCTTCATAACTCTTTTACGACAACACAAGATGAACTGGGTAAAATGCCGTAGCTTGCATTACACAAAAGGTCCCATTGGATTAGGGGTTTCCCCTCTTATCAGGCTGGCAGTGCCTTGTTAGAAACTGCTGACTCCCTTCCCCTCTCAGAATCAAGCCTACATTATAAGAACCCGTGTTACTAAACCTATGTTACTAAAGGGCAATATAAATATTTCACATTAGTATCAAAATTATGCAAAGAAAGGGTAACTGTGATTTGCTGTTATAATATTCAGTACCTCAGAAAACCTGTGAATTTCTCCCTTCCTCCAGGGTTCATACTTACTAGAGCTGGAAACTTAGACCTGCAGATTTAACATTACTTCTTCATGTAACTATTGCTTTTCATCTCAAAGCTTCAAGAACAGTTCTTGACAGTTGCTTTGTGCAGTCAGGGACTTGTAAACAACTGCTTTTGCCTCAGTGTGGTATCACAGATAAGTCTGCGTTGCAGAATTTTGGAGTCACAGTCCCCACATTCTGTGACAGATAAGGGAGCTAGTAGATGACCATGTAAGTTTGCATAAAATTTTATTTGGGTGATACAAACCGAAGATTGCCATTAAAAAAGTCTTACCAATAGAAGCTCTTATTGTTGTTATATCATAGGTTTCCAATGAGAAGATGACCTCCTCTATTGCCTGAATCCCCTCTTCAGTATTAAGTATTACTTCATGATGTTCACTGCCTATATGTGCTGCCACCTGTTTGCAGAAGGTCAAAATAATGCATCACTTTTCAACTAAAACATTTTATAAACATACATTGTGTTTAAAGCAAACACATTCAGTAAAAGCACCAGCTCTGTTCTACTACAATTAAAATTATGACATTAGGCCAAGAAAAGACATTACTTAGTAGACCTTTGACTTGCAGTGGTATGTTCACTGAAGAGAACATAGTCTCCTTAATTACAGTGTTCAATCACGATTGCAACAGACCATCCAGCTGCTTGCCTAAAACATTAACAGAATCTGAAGAGGCTCTAAATACTCCAGATATCTTTCCTTAAGAGAAAAAGCTGCACAAAAGTCATGAAAGACTGCACAGAACCCCAGATGCCAAATGGTTTGTACAAAACTGTTAAATCAGACAATGGATAATTACAATACTTAACATATACACAAATGCCTTAGTATAGGAACCATAACGTGCAGACCTACCCTAAAACCCAGAGGCAGAACTGAGACCAAGTCCAAAGTACTATCCTTTTGACAATAATGCAAGGGGACTCTGTCATGAAAGTCTTCCAAATGCAAGAAAAAACAGGTAATGGTTCCAGCTGCCTCTTTTGAAAGATTAAGTAGCAAGTGTTGTACTAAATGATTCACTGCAAACTGATTTACATCATAGCAACAAATAAATTTTCAGTGTTACTATTAATGCCATACCATGAAGTTAGCACCATTAATATACACTGTTCAGCATTCAATAGCTCAGAACAAACTGAAAGCAATATTCAAGATACCTTTCTGGCAGCAAGTAAGTCAGGACTGTTTTCCATTCCAATTGCAAAGGTTTGTAATGGATAATTGATGTTGATTTCTTTCATCAGTTTCAGAAGAACAGCTGCAACCAAGCTGGAATCTAAGCCCCCTGCCAACAAAACAAATTATCTGATTAGGTGTTTGAATGATGTTTTGCTTCCCCCTTAAGGAATCTAGGTACTGGAATCCTACAAGTGGGCTCCATTTTTAAGCTGTGTGAATACAAGGTACTTCTCATACAAGTGCACATTTACCTCTGCTTAATAAAATAATCAGGCAACTTTAGTGGAACAGCAATTAGTACTTTTGGTGTCAGAAGCATCAGTGGAACTCCTTTTTTACAATAAACAGAAAGTATACTGAACACATTGTACCATTAGAGAATATGCCCCCTCAATGCTGGGGATTTATTTTCCATTTTAAAATCACTCCCTGTCTTCCTTTAACCTACACATTTGACAGTCAACTGATAGCACTATGGATTTTTCTTCTGTTGTTTGCTGTAAGTAAAAGAACAGAAGTAAAAGAACAGAATGCTTAGTGTAAGGGTTCTACTCTTCTTCAATCATTCTGTTTTTCTTCCTCTTCTTTCTAGAGGAGAGTAAAAGGATTTAACAGTTTGGAGAACAAGCAGAAAATAAAACCAAGAGATACACATGCTGCCTAAATGTACTCCAAGGATCCACCTCCTTATTATCATGAGCTAGTTCTGCTAATCCTTGGCTGGTTCTACTTGCTGCTCTCCTAGAAAGTACTAAGCAAAACACAGTACCCGTTTGCCCACACCTGCCTGCAGTTCTGGCAAGCTTGAGGCAAAACCCTCTTCTCTTTGTATCCTGTAGTCTGCATATGTTTTTTCAGCTAATTGCATTAGCATCAATTCCCACCCTGATCCCCTTTGTGGACATGCTATCTTGTAGAAAAAAATATTTCCTGCTGAAACTACATGCAAATTCTGAGAAAAGGAGAGCACAGAAAACAGAATGTTCAGGATGCAGAAATCAGGAAAATAAAACCCCAAGTTTCCACTGTGAGATTGACGTCTCTCTGTGATTAGGAAAAAAAAGCAATTTTCTGTGATGTTCCAAGCATACTCAAAATTGTGAAGCACTGAGATACTCTGGTATTATTTATACCAGCATAGGCACTTAGTTTTGCTGTTTCCTGCATGTGCATCTGAGGAGCTGCTGACTGTCTTCTAATTTGATATTTGAAGTTTGGGTGGTTTTTTTACTGAAATTTTTCACCAAAACTGAGATCTTCCAACTCTATGTATCTTCCTGTTTAATTTACCTTCTTCCTACTTCTTATGATTGCATAGTAAAGAAATGGTCCAGCAGTATCTCCTGGTCAGTTCTCTCTCATTCAGATGCACATTTAATAGGGTTCATGACAAATGAGTGTAAATACTGCTGCTCAGTGAATGTATGAAAAGCATTCCAGAACTCTAGCCACAAGTACCAAGTGCCACACAAACACAGGAGATAAGGTGTCGGACCCATGGTTACGGAGCCTTACCTCTGTAACACTGAACCATCAGATCACAACAGTGATTGGCTAAGTCAGTGAACAACCTCCTCTACCACAAGCTATTACCTTATCTGCAAAAGAGTGTAGCAAATAATTTTGGTCGAGATGGTCTCCTGTAATATGGTAAATTAAGGAAGTTTAGGATGGAGACTAAAGCAAAGGTGGCAAGTAAGAGTTCTCTTGCTTCTTAAACATGCCAAGGCCGCCTTCTACGTTCAATCTGCCCCAAGGCAATGTAATAATTACAGTTTCTTTTTAGACCAACCTAAGCATAAATCTCATGTATTTAAGAATACATTGAGTGATTTTCAATAGGAATACTACATTTATTTGTCTTGTCTAAAAATGCTCAGTGTCTCAATAAGCCAAGAGCCCAGACAAGAGTAAACTTTAAAAGCCTAAGACTTTCAAGATACTTGTAAACTGGAAAACTTTATTCCAAACTAAGAAGTTTCCTGTTGCCTGTTCTAAAAGCATATGAAGATTCAGATTACTCCAGGTACATTGCAGCAGAACAACCAATATACTTTCCTTTAACTAGTAGAGGATGGGCAAAAGAGAGAGAAGGTACAGAATCACTGTGGTTCTTACTACTTACCTGACAAAAGACAACCAATCCTTCTGTGAGCCATCAAACGTTTTCTAACAGCATTTTCAAAGAGAATACGGATGTTGCTTTTCACTATTTCAAGGTCAAAACCTGCTCAGAAAAAAGAAAAGGGAAAAAAATGTCCAAAAAATGTTACTCAGACTTCGCTGGATGATGCTAATTAGGAAACAAAGATATTTGTCTGAATCTCCTTTGAGAACAAGGACATCTTTGTACAAGACTGCCTACAAAAACAATTCTAAAGTCCCTACATTTTAAAGGTTCTTACAGGCTGGGTTTTGTTGTTTGTTTTGTTTTGTTTTTTTTAAACCAAACAATGCAAATTTTACATTCAAAGATTATGATTTTTCACTTTTAAATAAGAGTAAATAGCAAAATTTGTACTGTACTACCTGAAGGCAGGGCTTCCACTGTATCACATGTAACATGGAGTGGTTCATCTTTACAGCTATGAAATTTTACTAATTCCACTGATGCAACCTTGCCAGAGGGCTTTAAGTCCAACACTTCATAATGACCCGGAAGAAATGGTTCCACTTTAGAACATAATGATGTTGAATGCTTTAAATTGATAAGTCCTACACATAAAATGGGAAAAAAGAAAAATGTCAGAGTTTTTGACTTCAAATGTTGAAGTTATGCCTCACTCAACAGCCTCTCTACTAAAACTATATATAAATATTTTCTCCAGATCCTAAATCTGGTATTAAAAAAATATTCTTTTGAGTCACCATCAGTCCTGGCCAGAGCATGATTCTGCTTCTGGCAGGATGTACACACAGATCTGAGCCATCTCAAGCTGAGGAAGATAGCAGAGAAAGTAAACCAGCAAGTTTTACTAATTGGCAAGTAGCAATTTATCCCTGTGCACACTAGGAAGAGCACTTTTCTAAATGACTACATTATGGCCAGATCAAAGAATATAATATGCTTAGGAGAATTTGAATGACAATTATTAATTAATTTTGTGTTTAAAATTAAGTGTAGTCAAGCAGACAAGGGGTTTGCAGTAAAGCAACATCCCTGTAGTGACTGCTTAATTGACATATATTTGGTGATTTCAAAACTCATTGGTTCTAGACTGATCTACTCCACTGCTACTGAATGCCAGGTATAACACTTGTAGACAAACTTCATTTCCATTCCCCATGTGAAAGAGGATGTTTTGCACCTCCTGGTCACCTGGACACCCGTTGAGGACTACTTCAAAAGGGAGACTGAATTGCTGTTAGAGAGGGACTAGTCAATATACTGTGATAGTTATAGGACACAGTCTCCAAAACATACACTTCCCTTCTTCTTTGACAAGCAACAGAAATTGTGCAGCTCTTAGTATTACTACATAGTACTATTAGAAGAGTCAACCTACACTGGAGTCTGATAATAAAATAGATGTACAATAAATGGGAGAGCAATAATCATGAAAGTCAATTTTAGCAAAAGTGCATTTTAGGCAATAAACTCTCTTTTGACACAATTTGGATTTGTTTATGGATCACGCCAAGACTAGAGATAATTACTTTAAAAGAGAGAGCAGTGATGTGTCATCTCAAAAAGAAAAAAAATCATCATCAAATAAAGTATGTGATTCTGGGAAATTACCCAATGCTGCAGTAAATTTCAGTAGAGTTTCAAAATCCCTGGCTTTTACAGATGAGCAGTTCTTGTGGTATAATTACCTAGTTAGTTACATAACACCAAGACCAAAGTCTAATATAATTTATTGTAACATAAGTCTAGTCTAAGTCAATAGACTATATTTAACTTTGGCCTACCATAAAACATCTTGAGTTCAATCTGCTATGCCTCCAGCACACAAAAAATTCTAGTTAAATAAGCAAGTTATTTTAGAGATATTAAGGACAATAAAATATCCTGGATGTTTTTATTTTACTGATGTGTAGTTTTTATATTACTAAATATAGCTAATTCATTACTGAACTTACAGTTCATTTTCTCTTCACACTAAGAAGAAAGCCCAACAAAGAAGTTAGTCTCCAACAGAAATACCTAAGATTATTTAGGCACTAAACACAACTGACTTTACCTTTTGCCTCAGAACAGACACCCAAAAATCCATCATCAGTCAGCACCTTAAACAGTGGTCTGACTCCATAGGTATCTCTTGCCAGAAACACTTTTCTGTTTGCAGTGTCCAGAAGGATGAAAGCAAATACACCATCTAGCATAGATGCTGTTTGTTCTATTCCTCCTCTATTGTAGAGATGAAGGATAACCTCACCATCCACTAACGTTTGAAAGTCAAATCCAAACTGCTTCTGCAGCTAAGAAAAAAATATAAGGAAAAACATAAATAAGCATTTGCAAACATTGGCTGTTTAGTAATTGTTTCAAAAGAATAATCTTGTATGTAAAACCACAGTTTAAAAGTTATATAAATATTTCTGCCAAAGAAGGAAACTATACTTTGTGTTCAAAGTTTTACTGGGTTTGCATGGCCAGGCCCTGGTAGCAGAGGGACTACAAGGGTGGCTTCTTTGAGAAGCTGCCAGAAGATTTCCCCATGCCTGGCAGAGCCAAAGTCAGGTGGCTCCAGGACAGACCTGTCGAAGGCCAAGGCCAAGTGAATATTTAAAAATAAAGAAAAGTTATTGTACAGATGTAATTGCAGCCAGAGAAGAGTGGGGTGAGGCTATGCAGAGAGGAACAGCCCCGCAGACACCAAGGTCTGTGGAGAAGGAGGAGCAGGAGGTGCTCCAGGTGCCGGAGCTGGATTCCCCTGCAGTCCATGGTTCTTTCAATACATACAAAACAGAGGGAAAGAGAGGGTTTCACTAAAACTCTAACAAGCCAAGAAACCCCACAAAACCAATGCTTTAATATTTAAGTTCTTTGGTTTTAATTGTTACTTATGGGGCAGTCTTACATCAAACTGAGTGAATGTTAAAATAAGTAAGTCATTGCCCTAAGGAAGGCACCTGCTTCACTGATGATCCTTTTTTAGGTAGGTTTCAGCCACAAGCTTGAAAGAAAAATCTCATTATAAAGAAGGTACATAATGTTGTTGAGGAATATTCAGAAGAGCGAGGCCACAATTTATTGATAGGGGGTTTGAACAACCCTTGCTATCAGGGAACAGTGTAAGGCCCTGTACTGTGCCTGCTGTGTGCTGTGCTGTTCCTACATTGCCTTGAAGTAGCAAAAATGTAGCAAATGCAATAACTCATTGGTCCTTCTCAGTGATGCTTCCCCACGGAAACTGAAGACATCTAACAACTTGTTGTACCTTCTCATAAATGCTGAAGACAGAAATGTGATTCATAAGACAGAACAAAGAAGAATTAACTGCCCAAAGATGTGAACCAATGAGCAATAATTTAGGGTGCCTGGACAGTAGATTTGACCCAATCAACAATTGTTTAGCTGTGCCTGCTTTATATTCTGTAACCATATAAATATAGGGAAAAAAGAATAAACTACGAGGTCAAACCTAATCATATTGGTGTACATTTGATACTCGGTTCCTTCTTTTTTACATAATGTAGTCACAACAACCAAACAAATTCCTGTAGATGGCAATGCACATGTTGCACAGCTAAGGTCCCCCTAGGACTGTGTGTAGCATGATTGAGAGCAATTCTCACTGCTTTCAAGAGCAGAAAAACCACAGTGCAAAACACTGCAAGTACTACAGACTGTTGGTACATTTCACATGTACTGAAGGACAAAGTCTCACCCTTCAAACAGCCAGATACTTGAAGATTGAGAAAAAAAATTAAAATCTCCTGCCTATTCAGTCAAATTCCCAATGACGTTACTAATGCCACTGATGTGACTGATGGCAGCCTGACGTGACTTAAAAAATGTGACATTAGAAATGCTATAACATTAGCATTAGAAATGCTATAATATCTCAGATTATTCATACTTTCTGATGCTACTACACTTAGCATGTGATACATTTTATACATTCATTCAGCATGATTCAGAATCAGACATAGTTTTAAACTGCTTTATACATCAAATTTGGATGACCTGAATCATCTTGCCAATAACAGGCAGCATGGACATCTTAGCACAGGGACTGAGGAACACTGACAGTGTTCAACATCAGCATCACATCCATCAGCAACATTTAGAAACTTTAGGAACTAAATAGAGTTGTTGCTTGTATTGTGCTTAGAGACTTAGGTGGCTCTCCAAAACCCCTCAAAAAAACCTGACTCCTGCTGCAGACACTTATGGACTTCCATGGCATACTGGAATCATCTCCCTAAGGCTTATTGCTTTTATATAAATATGTAAGCTTGCATACTATGCATCACTATATCTTAAGTGACATATCCCATCTAGATCGAGATGCAATAATAAAAATGCAATACCCAACAACCTGGGAGAATGACAGCCCAAAACAATTGAAGAGCGAGACAGTCTAAAAGCATTTGTATTATGAAGACAGAAGAAAAGGACAAAGAGGCTTGGAATTCTTCTCCCCAAGAGATAATGATGAATGTGTCTTAACTTTCAACTGAACAAACCTGAAGATGCAAATATTTACTGCCCTTCTTGTCAATTAAAAAGTGATTTTTCAGTATTAAAGTGTGTTGCTAAATAAGCTACCAGATTCACAGCTCATTGAGACGATTTACTTCCTTTTAAATACTAGTTCGTTGAAAACTTTCACTGTTTTTTTCCCTGATATTCTAGTCCAACACATTTTAAAGATGTTCTGAATATCCACTGGTCTTGAAATTTAAAAAAAAAAAAAAAATTTAAAAATTGTCTTATCATATATGTAACACTGACCTGTTTGAAATTGTAGATTTCTCCATTGTAACACAGCCACAGGTATGGGAATTTCTTCACCCGGATAGGCTGCATACCATATAACTGATCAACAACTGCCAGGCGGTGGAAACCAAAACAACAGTTGGTGAAACCATTGACGTTCTCAAAACGAAATGCATCAGGACCTCTGTGTGCTATCTTCATGGCACTCAGACACTGCACAGAAAGGCATTCATCGCTCCCAAACAGGGCCCAGATACCACACATTGTGAGGCTCTTGTTCTGCCTGCACGTGGAGAACCTGTTCAGTAGAGACATGAACACTGTAAGCAAGAGCTGACTCTTTGCATGGGGCCTGGCTGAGAGGGAGCTCATTCTCCCCTCAGCAGTGCCCACAGTGCTGTGTTTTGTGTTGGTATCACAGCAGTGTTTTGGCTACTGCTGGCCAGGGCTCACACAGCATCAATGCATGCCAACATTTCCTCCTAACCAGAAGGCTGGCAGCAGGCAAGATCTTGGAAGGCAACGTAGCCAGGACAGCTGACCTAAACTATCCAAAGGGATATTCCATATCTGATGTCTGCCCAGATAAAAAAATATAAGGGCAAGGAGGATAAAGGCAGAGCACTATGTATGCTGAAGCCCTGCTTCTCAGGAAGTGGCTGGACATTGTCGGCTGACAGGGATGAGAGAATAAAATCTTTGGTTTTTCCTTTTGCGTGTGCATGATCTTCACTTTTCCTTAAGAGTAAACTGCCTTTTTCTCAACCCATAAGGTTTTTTTTTTCTTTATTTTCATCATATTTTCTTGCCCCTCACTTCATCCTGCTGAAGAGGAGAGTGATAGCGTGCCTTGGTGAGCACCTGACATCCAGCCAAGGTCAACCCACCACACACCTACAAACCATAGGTAACAGATGTAGGCTGTTAATCGCTTAACTATCAAGAAGCCTGATAAAAATAATAGCACACTTTACTAACATAAAGTAAAACTTGGCTTGCTCAAAGTATGATAAGCAAATTTTAACCAGCAAGAAATTAGGTTTAAGTTTTACCTTTAGATACAGCAAAGTGCTGATGATATATATATATGCGAGATATATATATATCATATATATATTTAATATAGACCACAAATAGAACAAATCATTACTGGTCATAGAGTATGATACGTTGAAGTAACATCACTGAGCACAAATATTAAACATCCTTTCAGTTTGTCACCTTTACATTCAAAGGGGGGTTATAACAAAGAGGGAGGCTCCTTAACAAGACCTGTAGTGACAGGACAAGGGAGAAGTGTTTCAAACCCAAGGAGCGTAGGTTTAGACTGGAGTTCCCCACCTGCAGCGTGGCAGGCCCAGGTGGCAGAGGTGTGGAAGGAGCAATGCTGTTGCAGTGCCATGCCCCCAGCACGCTGCCGCAGCCCCGGTGTATCTGGAGAAGCACACAGGCCTTGTGGCGCTCTGAACCCTAACCCCAGCAGTGCAGGTGCGCTGAGGCTGGGGACCTCCAGATCAAGTGATGTCGCTGGAGACATCAGCCTAACGCGGCCTTTAGGGTTAAGGTTCAGAGAGCCGCACATCCTACAGCTGCGGGGACACCGGCGATGCAAAAGGCGTGCCAAGGGGAGCATGACACTTCAACAACACTGCTCTTCCTCCGACATCTGTCCCGTCTGGACATGCGATGGCGCTGCGGACCTCAGCCGCAGCACATGGAGTTGGGCTTTCCCACCATNGGCGCACGGAGAGCCGCCGTCCGCGCCTCGCCGCGCCGGGGGACGGAGGAGGCGGCCCCGCCGGCTGCTGCTCCGCCCCCGCCGCCGGCTGCTGTTGAAACGCGCCGCGAAGTTTCATCATGCGCCTCCCCGTCCTGCCTTGCCCTGCTCTGCCCGCCGGCGGGGCGGGGGGAGGTAGGGCCTGGGCCCGGTGCCCTGCCCGTATCTCCGTCTGCAGCCGGCCCGGAGCTCGCAGGCCGAGCAGCGCCGGCTCCGGCACCTCGCCCGGGCCGCTGTGAGGAAAAGCGAGCGCCGGCAGGCACCGCTGGGTGCTCTGGGTGTCATGGGCTCAGGCGGGCGATTTGTAGCGATCAGAAATTCAGTCCCTGCAGGTGTGCTCCGAGCCCTGCCTTGCGTGGTGTCCAGGGAAAAGCGCCAAGGCATTGCCCTAAAGCTGCTTTATTTGGTTTGGGAAAGGCGAGCGCATGCAAAGCTCACACCTTTGGAAGCATTTGGCGAAGACATGATTTTTCTGTGCAAAACTAAGTTCTGAGTCATAGACACGATAGGTAAAACAGGATTTTGGTGCTTACCTGAACTTCATTATTGGACAGTTATGCCTATTTGTCTTTGAGAGTGCTAAAGTAAATGAAATTCAACTCTGAACATTAGGATGTGAAGTCCTAAATATAAACCCCAATTCTCCAGGAATACCTGAAGAGAGCAATTAGTAATTTGCATGCAGTGTGATTTCATTGGCAGCTTTAGTGGACTTAAAATACAGTACTCTGCATAAAGTTCTTCAGATCATGCAATTTGTCAGCAGTAAGTGTGGTCTGTGTGTAGAATTTTAAAATGATCTCTAAAAAGCCATTAAAAGGATATTTTTAGGGTTCAGAAAGAAAAATGTGTTGAAGCATCCTGTGCATGAGAAGTAGACTCCACTGCTGATCAGGAATAGATGTAGGATATTTCTGTTCAGCGCAGCTTCACCTGAACACAGGCAGCCTGCACATGCCATGTGTGCAGTTCCCAGAGCTGTGCACTGCCTGGAAGGATAGGGTATAAGTTTGTGCAATGGCACATGGAGTCACTGCTCACAGAAGAGAAATGGTTTTGGTGAGGAACACCTGATCTCTTGAGGTTTTTTCCGAGTGATCTAAATGTCACTCTGCATTTTGGAAAGCTACGAGAAATAGTAGACAAACTTTGTACTAGCTTAGGTTGTTTTGGGGGGTTGTTTGTTTGTCAGAAGCTTTTGTAAGCAGCCTTTCCTTACATCTTTACTTCTCTCCATGCAGAAGAGATTTTTTGAGGGGTCTGCTTATGCTTAAATTGTCTGGACACTTTCATTGATGGTTCCTAACTACTGAAGTCCTGATTCATAACTAGATCTCATACAGTGCTTTATGATAGTCTCAAACCTTTTGGTACAATAAAAATCTTCTAATGGAGAAACTAAAGCAGGAAGACTGAGAAGTGACTTGCAAAAAGTGACTTGGTAAGGCTGGATAGGCACAGCCAGGGTAGAGCAAAACCTCTCAAGTCTTGATTAAAGCCTGCATCCTTCGGGTGCATTGGGTAATTTATCCTACCCTCTACTATCACTTCTAAAAAATGGGAATAACTCCTGCATTTAACTGTGTCTTGCATGTTTCATGCCTAATTTTAATGAAGTTGATGATGATATATATGGGACTATTGGCAGAAATACTACACATGAGCAGCACTGTTAGTGTTTGGTAGCTGTATGGGTGCAAGAAAAAACTATGTCCTTGGCCTTTTCTCTACTATTGTCAAGTAGCGCATTATAGTCTGCTTCTATTAAGTCTCATTCTTCAATATCCAGTATTTTCTTTCAGCATATCTGCAGACAGCACAAGATGTAATTAGATCTCAGTTTCTCACCTGTGTTCTTCTCAAGTCACATCTTCCCTCTCAGTTTTCTCATTCCTGCAGACATCATGTGTAATAGTTCCTCAAAACCATTGTCTTCTCCACTCTACTCCCCTAAAGCTGATTTTTCCTTAAATTTTTTGTTGAAACAGATTTACCTTGCTTCTAGCTGGGTTGAGAGAACCGGTTTGCATGTAAATATTGGGTGCCATTAGTAGCTAGGAGACTTTGTTTTGTGATATGTACCTGAGAATTACTGCTTGGCCACAGAAGAAAACCATTTCTTAATGGCTGTAAAACCTTGTAAGAAAGTTCCTGATTAATTAATTAGGAAGTGCTTGCATTAGGTTTGCTCCTAATCAGCTGAGATGAAAGGCTAAGAGGTTTCTCTGAAGGCAAGAGGTAAATGAGTAAAAAAAAAAAGGCCAGAGTTAACAGTTAACCCAAAGCTAACAGGTAAGTGAATGCAATGTAGAGTGGTGCAGCTTCATGACTCACACTGAACTGATCACTGTCAGCTCAGCTCTCAGTTGAGCATTGCTCATAAATGAAGTCTGTGTTCCTCATTTTGTCCCATTAAAGACAAGTACCTTTGGTGCATCTGTTGAATGTGGTGCCACCAGCATTCTTGGAAGACTGGAAATATCTCAGTTCTGTGAGATTAATGAAGTGTGTTTGGACAGGTGAGAGAACTGAGGGGAAGGGGAGAAGTGGAGGTTATGATTAACAAAGGCAGATGGTGAAGGTTTTTCGCTTTCACAGCAATGGCTAACAAATTAACAACCTGTGGTAAAGGGGGGTTTACAGGGCATAGTCTCCTGAAGATAGCCCTCATGAGAGGGTTTTTTGCATGAGAGAACACATTTCAGCTGGTTTTGTGATAATGGCTCTCTGAGCTGTCTGATCCCATCCTTTGCTCTCACTGGAGCTGTGCAAGAAAACAAGATCTGAAGTGGAAAACCATGACAAGACTAATATTAAAGAAAGACTTTCCCTTTTCTGCCAGCATCCAATGCACATTCTCTGGAGTTTCTCAGGCAAGAATTCAACGCCCTTTGCTGATGGTGAAAGTTGCCACAAGTGGATTCATGGACTGGGTCATTAAGATGGGCAGGAGTGTAAAATTTTAGAAATTCTATTTGTGTGTCTCAGCACAGCCTTACACCAGCCCTTTGCACAGCAGGCCACTTGGTCATGACTGTTTAAAATGCTTCATCACCAACAGTTTGAAGGATAATAAAGAGAATGCTGAAACAATTTCTGGTTTTGAAAAACTGAAGATTTTGGCTGTGGGAAGGAGAAGTAGTATCTTGTCTACACTTTCAGGACTCCCTTTGAAACCAGTATCCATTTTTAGCTTGGACCACCTACTTGGACCAACTGCTCTTGATCTGGCCGTGAAAACTTCCCAAACTGTAATAGCAAGACTTTTCCTTCTCCTAACTTGTGTAGTAATGGAGGTGTGGGAATAGGCAATTCCAAGTTTCCAGATGCCTCAAACTATCCTTTTCTCAGCATTCAGTGAATGAATGTTTTCTAGGGCAGGGCCTTAGCTTGAAACCAGAAGGTTGTTCCTCCTAATGGAGCCCGTATACCATGGTGGTGCGGCAGCCCTTATTTTGAGAGAGAGCAGTGGTGGGCAGGACTCAGGGAAAGGTGGAAATCAGTTCCTCCTCCCCAGTCACAGGGGTTGACATAAACAATGTCTCTCATACCTGGCTGTCTTTTAAGTATAGAGGCTTATTGGATAGGCGTACATCCACCCAGCAATAGCTGTAGTGACAGGTGTTCCGCTAACACACCTGACATCTGAAATGCACGTTTGTATGTCAAGGATATGCACATGCAGAGAGCAAAGGCCTTTGCCTATATTGGTTTTCCTTCCCCAAGAGATAGTAACACTATGTGCTCTTCAAGTCTGAATGCTTGCACTCAAAATCTCAGGCAGAACCATACTTTAATTCCTGAATAGAGAAAAAAAAATAAAAAGAGAAACTGTCAAATTCAAAAGCTGTTTGAAGATCCATAGCTTGAAGTAAGGTAGGCTGCTGTTTGTATTATTTAGTGTGGTTTTTACCCAGAGGGACTATATGACATGCCAGCAAGCCTGCAGCTTTTAAATAACTTATCGACCTAACAGAGCTCTTTGTTCCTATAATTTTGAATTTATTTATTTTTCCTTCTTTTCTTGTCTGTTCCTTTCCTTTTGAAGACATTTAAAGGACATACAGTCTACTTGTCTCTCCTCCAGACAAAATCTTTTTTCTCATAGTATAAAAAGTAGCTGTCTCTCCCACTGGGAGTTCCTATTGCTATAGTCTCTCTTATTTAATCCTTTTTCTTTTCTTCCAGCTTAATTATGTTAAGTTTCAAAACAAATAAGACTTGCTTTGACCTCGGACTTAGAGGTCACAACACTGCTGAGTGTTGAAAGAAAATCTTCTCTAGAGCCCAGGCATTCAGGACTTCAGTAAAGTACTAGGAAGGCGTGGCTAGTGCAGCAGCAAGGGAGAACACAAAGTGAGGTGATTTGTTATTGCCTGCACAAAAGACTAAGCATTTTTCACCGCTGTTGCATCCTTTTTTTAACATCTCAGCCCTTCCATCATCCCCCATGTTTCTTAGCACAGACAAGAAAGGGTTGTTGTAAGAGCTGTTGGCCATACAGTGCACATGGCAGGCATGGCATATGGCACACCAATGGCTCTATTGTCCAGGCCAGGACCACAGAGGAATGAAACATTGCTGACTTTAACTCACTAGTGGTCTTGGCTAATGAGAAAGAACCCAGTGTAATTTATTCTCTTCCGGGGGAGGGGGAGACAGCAACAAACCACAAAACCAAAGCACTATGTATAATATATATATATATAAAATATATATATATGCTTTTTAACCACTTACAGAATAAGAAAGAAAAAACAGCTGTCTGTTATTGACTCTGCAACATAAAGCAGCTTAATTCTCTAGAGTTCTTAGAACCATAGTGGTAAAACTAATTTAAATTCTGGTTCTTTTTCATATAGTAGTAAAGATTAGGTGTCAGCTGAATTAGCATTTAAACTAACTCTTGTAGTCAATACAGCAGGATTAACTGCAAATTACAATCTTCAGTTCACTTTTTCATTGCAATTTGCCCGTTGTGAAATTTTGCCCTGTTCAATAGATGTTTTCTTTGATACAAACAAGATTTCTTTTCAGCTAGAAAATGGCTAAATTCAGCTTTGAGAGAGATGGTTAGTTGTTATAAAACTGTAACAGCTAAATTCATACATGAACATATATAATTGTGTTTTAAAATACACTGATGTATATTTTTTCAGCTGGAATAAATGGGCACAATTTTATTAAAAAGTTATTTTTACACCCTCCATTGTGCTGCTGTAGTCCTTTAAAGTGTTTTAATGTTGTGATTTTTTTCTGGAAGACAAAAAAAAAAGCTCAGTAAAATTTGCTAAAAAGGCACAATTATGTTCTAAGTACAGTTAATAACAATAAAGGAAGAATGATAACAGTTATTGGACACTGCATGAGAATTTTTTTTAAGAGAGTTAGATGGTCTTTCGTTTATAAAGGATTGAGAAACTATTCTAAAATCTATGACTGTAGGAGCTTTTTCTCATCACTAGGTCGAGCTATTACCTCAAAATGAGAATCCATTGCCACGCTAGTGCTGTTGTTACCAGAAATAGAGGTGTAGGACAAATACAACAAAGGTCTGCAGTGGAATAATTAGACTGGCTAATGTAACCTTTGCAGTGTGGAAAATAAACAGTTGCACTACCACATACACTAAGTAAATTATTTCTGTAAAAGAAAAAAAAATAATAATGAAAGCAATTTCCCCCCATTTTCTCACAGAAGCACACACTAAAATAGAGTTCACAGTATGTCTTACTAATTGTATTAAATCACCAGCACTGAACTCTTCGAAGGTTGTATAGTTATTGTGGCTGCTTACTCTTACTTTTTACAAGGAATTGATTCTGAATTCTGTACAGAAGTAAACTTCTGTTGTTTTTACTGCTATCATATAAACAGTAAAATCTAGTGTCTCTCCTCCCAGTTTTTTCCTAGCTAGAAACTAACAACAGACTTCATAAAAATAGCTTTGTCTTTTTACATAGAAAGAGAAGAAAGAGAAGTCTTCCTGATTCAAAACCAAAGAAAACCAATTCTAAAGGAACTCAAATGCAGTATCCATTCAAAAGGATTAAAAGAATTAAATAATGAATGACTGCAAAGAGGAGGTAGTTATGCATTCTAATTCTTAATGAACAAGATCTCATCTTTTATTGTGGATGCCAGATAAGAATGTGTTTTCTAGTGTTAATGCCAACGTTTTAATGCCAACATTTTCCCAAAGAAAAGAAACCTGAGCCAACTAAAATCTTCCATCTATTCTCATAGAAATACAATTTTATATAAGAATTATACTTTATAGCAGCATTACTTTGAATCTTGCTTTAGTTGACAGCAACCCTCAGAACCTCTTTGCTTTTGCCAGGTACTAGATGGGCAAATGAAAGGATCTATCTGCAAGAATTGGCTACTCCTCAATCTGTTCTGAAATTTATCTCTTATTAGAGTTTTTATTATCAGAGAATGTAATATTTTATTTCTTTTGTAGGATTTGACAGATAAAATATCAGCACTTGTCCTGGTGAACTTTTAAGTTGTGTGCATATGTAAAATAAATGGAAAAACACTTATCTATACAGAAATATATCAGCAACAAGAATAAAGAGAGAGACACATTTTTCTTAAGTGCTTAAAGGTTTACAAAGGTATTTCTACAAATAAATCAGGGCCAGAAAATAAAGTATGGTAGGCTAATTATTAACGCTCTCATTGGCGTGACTTATGTCCCTGCCAGGTAGTATTTCCTTGAGAAAATCTCTAGGCAAGGTAATAAAATAAAATATTAGCAGTTACTTCTAAAGACCGATAGGGACAAGGCTGAGATTTGGGTCCATCCAGAGGAATCCCAGCAGACTTCCTAACCAGTCTGTGCTCCCTTATGCCTGGCCTGCCCATCATGTTCCACAGCACTGAAAATGAGTGTCGTTTTCTCAGTTTCATGACATGAAAATCATTCTGATGGGCTACAACAAATCTTTCAATTTACTTTGACCTGAAAAATTGTGAAATATCTCTTTCAAAGAATGGTCCCTGGCGCTGTTTCACCTATAGAAACAGTAGTAGCCCAGAGCATTTTGAAGCAGGCTTTGGGGCAGGTCTGTAAGCAGGATAGAAACATTGTGACTAGTGCTTTTCTTGCAGAATCTCCAGAATGAGAGCCCATTGCATTTTTTCTGGTCTTTCCAATGAAAATACAGAGATACTTAATGTTTTTTTATTTTGATAATGAATAAATTCCCTTTACGTCAAACTTTTTAGAAGTGTTCTTTTGAATTTCACTTTTTTATCAAGATCCAGTGATTAATTCTTTATTCTGCCACTTGAAATGTACAACCTGAGTTTTTGGCACACACTGAATACTAATCTACACTGAATACTAATTTGGAAGTTCACAATGGCTTGTTTTGAGTCAATTATTTGTTGCAAGGAGATCTGGTTAGCAGGAACAGCAGCAATTGTACAATTGTTTAAATGAAGACAGTACTTCTAACTTCACTGATCAGTAACGTGTGTTATTCCACTCCTGGCGGTTCTACTATTGTTTGTGCAAGAAACACAGTGAGTAAAGATCCGTATCATAACAGGATGTCAGACTTTCAGCCAGCTGGTGTTCTTGTAAAAGGAAGGTGGGGTGATACACTCGTACTTCTTTATTATACTGAAATACACTTTATGTCACACAGTAATCTTACCACAGTAAATAATTTACTTTGCAGCTCCATATATGGTTCTGACTGTTCCAGAACACCCCAGCAGCAAATTAGTGCGTCCTGCCCCAAGTCAAATGGGCAAAGGTGTGGAGGTAAATTGAAACCTCCATTAATTTTTCTAAAGGCCTTTGTTCTCTTCTAGGACTTAGGGTTGGTATGTGTAATTCTCAAACTTGATCTGGCCCAGTGTGCTTGCAACTACAATTTGTGGGTTAATAAACGGGCACAGAATGGATAAAAGGTTTTTTAGAGAATAATGGCCTTGCTAAATCTGAATGGTCCAGTTAGTGAGATCTTTTTATAAATAATATTAAACATGTAAGGCATTCAATTTAATCTGGCTGTCTGATCAAATAGGAGTGAAAACAAAACACAAAAGTAGCTTTCAATCAAACTACATGGAAAGTACTTATATAATAATTTTCATGGTCTTGCCAATGACCTGTAAAAGCAATGGCATAAATGGACTCAATATAAGACCATTTAAAATTAAACAAAATGTAAAGAAAACATCATTTCTTAACAGCCATTAGCTTGTAGTAAGCTATCTACAGAAGGCTATCAGTTTCACCCCAGATATTTATTAGATACCAACTACATATTTAAATATGTCTGTAGTCAGTGACTTGCCAAACTGCAGATCCTCACAGCAACTGTTGCATTTTGCCTTCTATCTTAACTTTGTGTGAGCCTTCCTATCTAGAAACCTGTGTTTCCAGACTCCCATGCATGGAAATGGGGGTACTTGAGAGCAGTAGCTGATCTCTGCATGGGCTTTTATGGAAGGTCTGTACTCCAGAGTGCTCTCCAGAGGGAGTAAGCATTGAAATGCCCAGACAATTATCTCACAGAGACCTCCAAAGTGATGAGCAGAGGGATTAAGGGCCTGCTAATCCACTTTTGTCCTGCTCAAAACAATCTTTATGTTGAATATGGCTGGTCCTCCTAGGTGGGGAAAGATCTCATTCTTTGTATTTACCAATATGAAGACCAAAGTGATTGATTCCTTTTTAAATTAAAATACTAGAAATTTAATTTCCCTTTCATTTGTTCCCAGTCACATGTGCCAGAAGGTAAGTGGTGTGAATCTCCTTGCCATATTACTGTGATACAACTGTGTCCCCCAACACTGCTGGGCTTTGTCAGCAGCTGAGGAGCATTTCCCATAGTAGTAGTACATTTATATAGAAAGGGACTGTGGTCACGTTGATCTGCACACTGTGGAAGCGAGACAGAGCACCAGACTGCTCCCCCTTCTGCCTCTGGCTTTTCCCTGGACCACCCACCCAGAGGCAGTGTGTTGAGAAAAGCAGTGCTGCACAGAAGCTGTGGAAGTGTTTGCTACCATTACACATGCAAGAAACTCCCTTGGAGGGGTCTGTTTCCTTACCTGAACTGTAAGAGATTGCTGCTAGAGAGCTGTAAAAGAGACAGCTCATCTCTCCCTGAGTGAAAAAAAAAAACCAAAAAGCCCTGCTTGTATGTGTGATATGTAAATATCTCCATAAAATATTAAACAGCTATTATTACAACATGGCCAAACCAATCACATTTGTTAAAGCAAACTTCTTGTACCAATATTAATAGGCAAGATGTAGCTTTTGTTGTTACAGCACATTCTACCTTCTCTCTGAAATTTCCTTTTCAAATTACCCTAACAGAGTGAAACACCTCAATGAACATGTCAGTATGAAAAAGTGTAGCACTTCATGCATCAGTTTATGGGTGTGTAATATACATGGCCACAGTCCTTGATAGAAGAACCCGTGCGATGCAAGACCAGGCTTTAAAGTTCACCAGGCAAAACTGAAGTCTCGTGTTCAAGTCAGACATGCTGCATTATCTGTAATATAAAACAGTTTGAAAACTTCACTTAATCTATTCTGGAAATTTAAAGCATGCACTGGACATGGGATGGACAGTAATTCTATCCAAATTTAGTGGGGGTGAAAAAAAGGGAAACAAGAAGATCAACACATACTCTTTTTTGTTTGTTTGCTTTACAGCCTTTGCAATTTCCATTGTCTTTGTTATTTTTTATTGTAGATTTTCTTAATACCAATCAAACTTCTGCCCTACAAGAAGCCTGCCCTTTCTTCTGATTAAACTGGTTCAAGAAGATACTATTTACCAAGTTGCTTGCAATTTTTATTTAAAGGGGGTAGCAGAGTGGGATGGGGCAGGAATGAGAAACTATGACCCAGAGTAATGTGGCACATGGGGGCTTCCTAAATTGGTACATCTCCTGAATGACTCAAGGCCACACTTCAAGTGCTGGGTCCAGCTGTGGGTCCCTTACTTCAGGAAAGGCACTGAGGTGCTGGAGCATGTCCAGAAAAGAACAATGGAGCTGATGAACAGTCTGGAGAAAGTCATATGAGGAGCAGAGAGAGCTGGGGGTGTTTAGCCTGGAGAAAAAAAGGCTCAGGGGAGACCTTATCACTCTCTACACTGCCTAAAGGAGAGGGCCGTGCTCTTCTCCCAGGCAACCAGTGACAGGACAAGAGGAAGTGGCGTCAAGCTGCACATAGGGAGGTTCAGATTGGACATCAGGCAGAATTTCTTCATGGAAAGGGTTGTTAAACATTGGAATGGACTGCCCAGGGAGGCATGGAGTCATTTTCACTAGAGGTGTTCAAGAAATGACTGAATGTGGCACTTAGTGACATGGTGTAGTTGACAAGGTCATGTTCAGTCATAGGTCAGACTCAGTGATCTTGGAGGTCTTTAATAAGAAGTAAAAGCAGACATGAAAATGGAAATGAAAGGGCACACCTCTGAGGTAATTGTTTTTGGGAGAGGGGAGACAGAAGAAAAATACACATATTTACAGCTATGATTTGGGAAACCTGTGGTTTGGATTGAACCCATGGACATGCTGGAGGATGGATGGAGAAGGAGAGAGGGAAAATCAAAAACCGTGCGTGCAGTGACCTCCATTTACAGAAACATTAGTGGCCCACAGCATGGACCAGTTCTCTACATGTACCTGCACCCAGTACTTAAAAAAACAACACACACACACAAGCGCCCCCCAAACACACCACAACACAAATCCTCTATCTATCAACTGCAGTACTCCATTATCTACCCAGTGCTTGCAAAATGCTATTTTTCAGTTACAGTGTAATGAAAAATACCTTCCAAATCTACAATTCCTCTTGTTTAATATGTTTTTTTCCTAAGGAAATCACCGACAGATAAACGTCAAGAGCTGTTGGAAAGGTAGGCAGCGTTAGCACAGGGAGATGAGAAGCGATTGCAGAGGGCTCGGTATCCTAGCAACATCCCTTGCAATTGCCTAATGGTATTTTGGAAGAGCAGCGGCTCCAGACCGGCTGAAATGAGGGGCTGGAGCGCCGCGGAGCTCCGAAGCCCGGCCTGAGCTCCCGGCACTGCCGCTTCCAGGCAGGAAGGACCAGGCAGGCGAGACCGAGGTAACGCGGTGGACGGGCGGGTGGACAGCGCTGCCCGGGGCATTTCCCCGCTGGCCGTGCCCGCGGAGGCACCGCCAGAGCGCCGCGCCGCTTACCGACTGCTGGGAGCTCCGGGCAGCTGCCGCTCTGCGCTCCTCACTCCCTCCCGCGCC
>VYXD01013622.1:677876-701005 GCA_013397195.1 Hylia prasina
TTTTTGGCACCTGATCAAAATACTAATTTTTTTCTTCTCAATCTAGTGGTGTAAAAGGCAATAGAAATAAAGCTGGAAACCAAATAATCTTTTCAAGGCCTGGGTCACAAGTGATAATACAGTCTGTTTTTTACTTTGTGATGTCTAAAGGTAATCACTTGTCTCCACCAAGATGTAGTAGTGAATTGAGGTAAGACAATGTGCAATTAAAAAAATGTATAATGTGCTTGTTCATATTAAAGAACTACAGCTGCTTATCAACCACAGTTATAATCATTTAAGTTTTATATACCCTGTACATTTCTTGATTTTTATTTTGTGCTTCAAGTCCATGCTTTCAATTTTCTTTCCTTTTTCTAGCAGTGTGGAAAGAAAAGCATTACCACATGTGAGAGCTGCTTCACTCTTAAATGGTCTTGATCTGCATGTGTAGAGTAAATCTGGTGGATTTCTGAAAGTGCCAACCTAACAACATGCACACACATGCGATCATCCTTTGCTTTTCCTTCAGGAGAGCAGAAGAACAGACAGAAAGCTGGAATTGGAGTGTGTGTTGCTGCACAGTGATTCATGCTGCTTGCTTGGGGACAGCCTGTTTCCAGTACATTTCCCAGGCAGTGAGAGGGTACAGGCTAAATGAGTTGTTTTGGTGGCTGCAGCTCTTCTCTGATTGATGGTTTTCATCGATGCTCTGTGCAATCCATAATTTTCTTTTTTGGGCTCCCTCATGAACTAAATTGGGTTCTGCCCACTGTCACTAATAATGATCCTAATGGAGGGAACATCATTGACTTGTTTGTCAGGGTCTGGCTTGAATTCACTGTGTATTTAATAGCCAATGTTTTTGTAGTTTAGTCATGAGTTATTAGAAAATAGCTCAACTCTTTCCTAACATGAAAAACCCTCAACAACTTGAAATTGGTTTTCAAGTGTTTAATAATTTAAAATTCACACTCATTTTTGATGCATAAAAAAATCCCTTTATGCAGGCGTAGCTGCTGATTTGGTTTAATAAAAATGGTCAGCCAAGTCCTTTAGTTTTTGAGGAGCAAGGGTGTGGCTGATATGAAGGGGTGCTTTTATTACTGGAATACAAAATTTTTGAAGTATAGAAGAGGCTTCAAGGCCGATGTACTTTCTTCTCCTCTTCCTTTGAAAAATGAGTGTTTCTATATGAAAATTCAGATGTTGTCTTACTCTCTTCTGAAAGTCAATCCTCAGTAATTCCTAAAGTGTAAGGACAACTGCCATACTTTGGGAGTAGATTTGCTTTTATAACTCCCAAATCTGCTTGTGATTGACATATGCTAAAAGTTCCTGTAATATCCATTTGGCTGGGGTTTTAAGAACATCTTGTGACCATGTTGTATCTTGACCAGTAGATTGCCAGTGATCATCATCTTTTAGCTTCATAAAAGACTTAGATATTACATTTTAAAGTGCAGTTTTTTAGGCTGAAGAGAATAAAAAGGTGTATGGATATTACAGTTTTATAAAGCTACTGCACTTCAGTGGTAAACATTAAACATTCTTGTTTAAATGTTGTATAAATATAATTAATAGGGTTTTTATGTACAGCCACTATCAATGGATGTGCAATTTTACATTGCTCTTGTACTTAAATTTCTGTGCAAGCCTAAGGGAGGTGAAACTGAGCTAGAACTGAGTTCTCTGCTTTCAGAGATTTAGTCCTTGATTTCTTCCTGTAGTTTTGGATTTGATTTCTATGTTAAGTAATGTATTTTTCACTTGGTTTTGACAGTGCCTCACCTTCAGGAGATGGCCTCTTCTAAGTCTTTGATGAACCTTCTAACCTTCACTTTTGGCTCAGCAATAGGATTTTTCGTCTGCTATCTTCTGTTTAGCATTATACTAGAAGAACAGGTTAAGATCCAGCCTCATGTTCTTCACAATGATCCACATGGTCAGCACTCAGCAGATACTGACAACAATCAGCTGCAAGGACAAATGAATTTCAATGCAGATGCTGGACAGCATAAAGGTATTTCGTTACACCTGGCTGATTAACAAATGTCCTTCCTTTACATGCATTGCATAACATTGCTTCTTCACTGCCAAGAATTTATATGAATCATTTTCATTCAGTTTCCTCATGTTCAGGTTACTTCTAAATAACTTTTTTCTCCTAAAGTCTACTGAATTGGTGGTTTGCTTTGTTTACATTTTTATTACAGTAGTAATTTTATTTTTCCTTGGAGTCCAACTGTTTGTCCAGCTTCTATATCCTGACTCATTTGGAGCAGGAACTTCTCAAACAAACTATTGACACTAAATGGCAGTTTTGCTAAGCAGGTATTTTTGCTAGCATTGTAGATGTGGCTAAATTGCTTTTTAGCCTTAAGAAGCTAATTTTAGTCATTTAACTTTTGATCTAGCCTCTAAGATAAAGCTAAAATAAAATTTTAAAGAAATCGACTTTTGGTACCATTAATAAAACACAGAATTGGACTGGGGGGCAAAGGGAGTCACTGTGGGCATGACTTGCCAAGCTGATTATGCAACAGTCCATGCACAGATTGCTGTTTGCAGTCAAAGCCAGAGAAATTCTCTTGCACTCTGATTATTTTTATTTTTCCAGAGAAGGTAGACAGTTCAGATACTTCAGAAATACTTTTACATTTGATATATGTCATTAAATGAGTTCATTCAAAATCCCAAATACAGAGAGTGTTTGAGTAGGGACAGCTTGGATGAGAAAAATTGCACTGCAATGCATTTGCTGAAGATATTAATAAGTAATTTGTTCTTTAGACATATTTAAACTTCAGACTTTGTAAGATGAGTGTGTGTTTCATGTGTAATTGCAGAACCTTGTTAGAGAGAAATCTAATCTATAGTTGCATAAAGTGTAAGCAGGAATATTTTAGTACCAGTTATGCAGATTTCACTGTCCATGAAACATTCTTTTACATGAGTTAGAATCTTTCTGTATGTATCAAGTGAAAATGTTTCTTGGAGAGCAATGAATGCTTTGGTAGCTTGAAAAACATTGTTTCACACCTCAGATAACTGTGTTTATTCTGCTGGATTGCTGGAAATAAAAACATGTTATCAACAATAATAGTAGTTTCATAGTATCCTAAATTACTTAATCTGTTAAATTATTTCTGGTTTACTATTGGCTTTAGTCTTAAACCATATTTTGCTGTTTTAGAAATGTTCATGAGGTTTTGTTAGTTAACGTGAATATATATAGCTTTTTATATATTATTATTTTTATATATTATATAATATATTTATATATATTATTAACTTTTTTGCCTTTCTGTGTTGTAATGATTTAGCTGTATTCATTGTGAGTGGCAAAAAGTATTCTGGTTTTAAATTTTCATTATTCTTCCAAGACCATAAAGAGGTTGCCTCTGAGCAGTTTTTATGTATAAATCAAGGTTTGCTAAAGCCACACTTCCCTGAACAGACACCCATTTTGATATGACTCTTACACTCACCTTTATCTTATGAAATTGAAATAGCTTTAAGAATTTTAGTCTTTGAGAGTCTTGTTTGTTTGTGTCCAGAATCTAGCATGGAGTTTATTAACTGGTACATTTGGAAGCAAAAGCCTCTTCTCTGTCTGCATGTTTTTCTGATCTAGAAACAGAATATCTGAAGAGGGGGAAGGTTGCTGTTAGTTTGTTTGGCAATCACGTCTAATATGGCTTTACAACTTTGCTCTTTTTTTAGATGAGGATAAAAATATCGCAGAAGGACTGTATCACAAGGTGAAAATACTGTGTTGGGTCATGACTGGACCTCAAAATCTGGAAAAGAAAGCCAAGCATGTTAAGGCCACTTGGGCCCAACGCTGTAATAAAGTACTTTTTATGAGCTCTGAGGAAAATAAAGACTTCCCAACTGTGGGCCTAGAAACCAAAGAAGGCAGGGACCAACTATACTGGAAGACTATTAAAGCTTTTCAATATGTACATGACCATTATTTTGATGATGCTGATTGGTTTATGAAAGCGGACGATGATACATATGTTATATTGGACAATTTGAGATGGCTTCTTTCAAAATACAGTCCTGAACAGCCAATATACTTTGGAAGAAGGTTTAAGCCTTATGTGAAGCAGGGCTACATGAGTGGAGGAGCAGGGTATGTTCTGAGCAAAGAGGCTCTGAAGAGATTTGTTGCTGCATTTAAAACGAACAAATGCACTCACAGTTCCTCTATTGAAGATCTGGCACTAGGAAAATGCATGGAGATCCTCAATGTGGAAGCAGGAGATTCTAGGGATACAAGTGGTAGAGAAACCTTTCATCCATTTGTTCCAGAACATCACTTAATCAGAGGATACCTACCAAAAACATTCTGGTACTGGAATTACAATTACTATCCTGCTGTAGAGGTGAGTCCTGAGGAACCTGGTATCCATTTTGTCAAGTGCACCTTATGACGCGTGTGAACCTGTGATGTGTGAATTAGCATTAGGTGGAAGAATTCAAGAACAGGATTTGGAATTTTTTACATATTAAAGCTGAATAAAAGAGTCTGGTTCTTTAGTAGATTTTTTTCCTTGTAAAGCAGCAATCTATTTTTATACTTGTATTCAGCAGCTAAAGCATTTCTGAAGCTTAAACCAGCTGTAGGATACTGTATTTAGTGTGTCAGGAGGCAGCAGCTTTAGCTAAGGCTTCATTGCATGAGTGGCTGAGCTGTGGACAGTTCCATCTGTAACCAGTCCATAATGGAAATTGCCTATGTGATGCTGTCCTGTCATACCTGTACTTCATCTGGTATCAAAATCAAGCTATATTGATGAAACCTCGTAAGTATTGAAAGAATGACAGTTACGTAACAATTGTTCTCTTTGGTGCTTTAAATATTTAATCTTAGTTTCAGCTGGATTTGAAATATTAGTAACTCTGCAATCAATGCTGCTGAAAAAAGAAACCCCAAAACTTGCTCAAATTTGAGCTATAAAATATAAGTTGTGACAAATGTGTTAACAACGATCCTATAGATCTTAATAATGTCAATGAAATCAAGACATTTAAAACAAAATTCTGCAATTACTTGTTACAACTTTCTATCAGTAGGAAGTTAGACACTGACAATACTGCCAAACTGTATAATATGTCAACACACACAGGTGCAGGTACACACACAATTTGCTTATACATTCTGTCTGGATGCTGATATAAGTAACAAGTATGTATTGTTTCATATATAAATGTAACTCATTTAGGCCTGCTTGCTGCTTCTTGGTGCTGTTTAAACATCAGCATCAAAATTTAAGTATGGGAAAGCAGAAAATCTCTGACATTAATGAGGGTAGCTAGTTTTTTCACTGGCTTGATCACAGAAGCAAAAGACTTTGTCAGCTTTATTTTGGAAAGATCCCTTGGCAGATATGTCTGGTACATTTTGCTTGCCTAACATTAACTTTTGAAGTATATGTATGACTGATGGTAGTGAATTTCTTACCATTAAATCAAGTATTTATTTGAATTCTCCCTGAATCTTTAATCCAGGGCATGCTTTGCAATTCCTGCTGATTGCTGATTTTGCTTTGTGTTTCAGGGTCCTGGATGCTGCTCTGATCTAGCAGTTTCATTCCACTATGTTGACTCTGTGACTATGTATCATTTGGAATATTTGATTTATCATCTTCGTCCATATGGGTATTTGTATAGGTACAATCCTGATTCGTCAAAGAATCCAGAAGAGCAGAGCAAAAACGAAGCACTGGAGGATAATCAAAAGATAAAGCAAAAAAATTCTGAGAGCTAATTAGACTTTGAAAAAAACCAAAAAGAAGCCAGTACAATGAGTAAAAGTCTCCTCAAACTTGTGCATGAAGCTTGTGGACTGAAATTACTCCTGGCGATTCTTATTTCAAAAATCAAATTGGCAGCACTTCTTGTCACCCTGTGTACAACAGAGTAGTGCTGGCTCTGACTGCTTGGGATAGTGTGACCTTGCAGCCCTGCTCATGAAGATTTGGGGCCCTAAAGCTGTGAAATTGGAGGTTTGTCTGGTACAGTAATATCTGGGAGAATTTGTATAAAAACCATAGTGGACAGGTTCACAGATGATCGTACTGTATTTCTGTTACATTTTCTGTTCTCCTCTATTTCCTTTCCATTAAGTCAGTTCTAATATTAGAAATTGGATGCTGCCCAGTCAAACTCTTCATGATGGCTTTCTGAAGTATTCTCAACATCTTGGAAGTCACTTTGTGTACCTTGCCCTAAAAGTAAGGCAGAGACAAAAAATTAGAGTCTCTAATCTGCTTTGTCTTAACAACAGAGCGGCAGAATTTCACCCACAAGATTAATCTGAGTTGTTTCAGAAACAGAATTCACTGCTATGAATTACTTAAAAAGTTTTAAATTCTGTTGTGCAAAACAATATGAAGTTTTTGAGGAGGAATACTCTCCTGGAGAGAAACCCAGAAACAGATACTGTTGTTTAAATTGCTGAAGTGATGCAAGCTGTTTACATGTTTGCCTGTGGCTTTTTTTTTTTTCTCCCTTTTATTAACTTATCCTTTTGGTTGAATGGACATAAAAATTCATCTTAGCATTTTTCAGCGTAAGGTAGATTCTTTTGAAAAAAGAAGTCTGTCTTCCATCCCACCTGCCACATAAACCAGGAAGAATAGTATCTTAGTGAAGCATTGTAACAACTTGGTTTCAGCCAACTATTATAATTAGTTTGTTTCCATTTTAATTTTCACTAGAGGTTAAAATTTTCAGATACAGAAATGTCCTATTTTAAAACTGCACCAAAGCCAGTTTATTTGGTTGAAGTACTTAATTTCATTTTTCGGAACTTTTTTTTCTTCCACTTTGAAAAAAAAAATCTGTATCTGCTTCTTGTTACCTTTTTCAGTGAAAAGTGTTAAATGATCATTTTTTCACTGTTTTTGAAGCTGCAGTACGTAGTTATTCAGGTAAGCAAGCCTGAATGCAGGAATCTTTCAAAGTGCATTAACTTTCTCCACTATTTCATAAGTATCTCTGCCTTTTATCTGGAAACACTGTCTTGGGTGGGAGAAAATAGGTGTTTTAATTACTGATTTTTTTTCAGAGGTCAAATGTATGTTTTATAGAGTTAATATAAAACTTACTGTTTTTCTCCTTTTCAAATGGAATGAATAGCAGTATGGGGAATGGGATTAAGTGTGACATGTAGTGTTTTTATTCCACACTTGAACAAAAGTTTCTTCATCTTTTTGTTATTTTTCACCTTCATCATATTGATGAATTTGGACATAACCTAATTACCTCCAGTCATTGTTTTGAAAAGGGCACATAGTGGTAGCAGACAGCCTTATTTAATACTGCTGGTCCTTCAGTATGTTCCTGGAAGATGATATTACTATAAAGTACTGGATATTTTTTTGTCTCTAAGATATTTCTAGTGCAGATTGGAGTTTTTTCTGTTGTGCAACAGAAAAGTTGTGTAAAGTTGTGGTTTTCTTTCTGATCATTGCTCTGCAGCACGATGTTAATTACAAAATAGCTCATGATGTTCAAATGCTGCATTCATCTCTGCCTGATTGTAGGCAGAGTTCATCTATCAAGTACTGGTTGAATAGTTAATGCTGGGTTAAATCTGTTGGTCTTTATGAGCAACACTGCTTCTGAAGCAGATAGGGACAGGAGCTTTGTAAGTAGAACATTATAACTGCATTGGTTTAAGAAAGGAAAAGTCTCCAGTGTGCTGTTGTCAGAGGGATGCTTGTGCAGAGGACAGTGGATGTTAACATGCTGAAAGATGCTTCCTTCTGTGAGCTAAGTGTTTATCCCACATGCAGCACAAACCAATCATATTGTGAAATCCATATGGAATTGATAACTCCAATGGCATTGTTCAAGCAAGCAGTTAAAATATTCAGGAATACTTAAGGAAATTATAAAATTAAATTGAGATCCCAACCTAATCTCTGTAAATTCAGCCCATGTAGAAGATATGTTGAACTACTGTATGGTTCCTTTATTTCTGCTTTCTTCAGTTCATCCATGGGGATTTAAAGATTTTCTACCACAACAGGCAGAACTAATCCTGCATGTTTTCTGCAGATTTGCGTTGTATGTTTGCCCTGTGCTGTCCTGTGAAGCAAAATCATTTCCTCTTCATGTTCCTTACTGCCCTGACTATCCTGTCTCTGGCTTTCCAGTTTCATCCAGCGTAAGTCTCAGGTGGACAGGAGGAAGCAGGATGTTTGAGCTCCACACAGGTTGTTTGCTGGGGTAACAAGCCACTGCTGAGCTCAGGATGAACCTTTTCTCAGCAGCTGTTCTAGTGATTATCTGCTGCCCAGCTGAGGCTTGTGGGTTTAGCAGAGCAGGGCAGGAATATCCCTTTCCACAAAATGTGCAGGACCTCAGAAAGACTGGAAAAGTAAAGGAGCAAGTTCCCTTTCTGAAGGGAATAAGGCCAAGGACATACTACCTTGTGATAAATGGTTGGCCTATCCAGAGGAATAAGTAGCCTTTTCTTCAAATGTCCATTCTTTGTTTTAAAGTGTCCTTGTGCATAGGCCTCTGAATCTATTTCTTTTGCCTTTATAACAGCACTGCAAAGAAATTTTTTTTTTCTTTCCAGACGAGCTAGAAAAGTATCAGGTTTTACATTCTGTGATTATAACAGAGACCGGTTGTTCTCTGTTGAATTGTATTCCCATAACCATGAGCTGATACCTCTGGAATAATTGGTTTCTCTCTCACTGCCTTCAGAAGCCTCAGTGGACAAGGTTGGAATGTGAACAGTTAGTATAATTTTCACATACAATATTACACTAATATTAGTAGTCTCCTATTTCACTCTCAGGTTTTTGTGCTATGAGGAAGTATTTATTGAGTTTGAGAATTTTTGCAGCCCAAGGAGACTGTGTTTCAGATGGAGACACTTCCTGAAGCACAGCAGCATGGGCTTACTTAGGCCGTGCAGATTATTGCTCTGGGGTTTGGTTTTTCAAAGAGGTTTCTTAATTTTATAAAACCTAAAAGTTTTCATTGGCACCACTGTAATTTAAATTACCCGTCTAAAAATTTTGAATTATTTTCTTGAAATTACTAGGCAGTGGATGTGGGAATGTCCCCTAGTGTGACAGAGTAACATTTTAACTTTGTATTAAGTGGTTTCACTTCAGAAAGATTGAGTGGCAAGAAGTTACTTTCTGAAGGAGGAGAGTATTAATCTTTGCAGAAATAGACCAATTTTAATCTTCTTTCACTCCCAGTTCATTTCTGCAGTCTGTATTTGTGTTATTTAAGAGGTTACATGCTGGTGATATTTATGCCATCTCTCATTTTGTGGAAGCTCTTTTCACAGTACTTTTGCCTTTAAGGACACTTTGGTTTGCTTTGGTGGGGTTGTATATTAAAAATCACTTTTTCTTCAGCTGCTGCCATTTGTTCTGTTACGCTTGCAGAAGTATAAATTTCAGTGAGTAGCTGATGGACCTCTTATAAATGCTTTGTTATCTGAGTAGGGTGTTTTGTCTTTGTATGACAGAAAAGTGTGGGTTATTTCTCTGCTGTACCTGCTACTGATGCTGATAGTGCACGCACAGATAAAAATAGACCCTTCAATACAGGACCACTGGGAAAGGCAGTTTTGTCCTTTTTCTGTGAAGAAATCTTCTGTGGAACTCCAAAAGTGTAATTTGCTTTGTTTTACCATATTGTGTTTAAAATACTCCACAAATGTTATGAATAGTCTCAAAAAATGAATATTGCTGCTGGACAGTATGCTCCACTTAAAACCTGTGAATGTTTCACTTTGCAATTATAGGTAGTTGTGTTCCTCATGGCAGATAAAAGTTGGTAATGTGTCTGGAATGGTCACCGTAAGGATTTGTTTCTTAAATACCTTCTTTGAAGTGCCTTTGACCAATTTTTAGCATCAAAATTAAGTTGAGAATTGAATAAATAAAATAAGTTATCTCATACACAGTTCATGTCTGTCTTCATTTGCCCCTCCTGCATGCTAGTGGTGTTGCCTAGCAGCACAATTTAGTCTAATAAAAATGTTCTTACTTTTTCTCTAGGGTGGGTACAGGAAATTCAAAAAGCTTTTTTCACGTGTTATGATTCTATGATTCTATATTTATGCTATTAACAAAATAGCAAGCTGCATAGAAAACCAAGATAGATTTTTAAAGTGTAAAATGAGTAAGTGCTAGTACCAGATTCACAGAAGCAGGCAGCTGTTTCTGCATTGTCCTGATTCTTCAGTGTCTTTGCATTATTACAGATTCCTGAGTGAACTGACTACAACTGGTACCTCAGAAATGAAGCAAAACTGTCCAAAATTAACCACCTTTTTTTAAAAAAAGAAGGATTTATTCTTTCAGTGAACCTCTTATTTCACACAGCCTGTTAGGATTTAAAAGTTGTGCTTTCTAACTTAATGTTTGTGCAGAACAGCATTCAGCAGTAAAAGTGCTGGCACTTAGGCAGCTGGGAGGTGTCTACATCTGGAACTCTGGTAGTTGGACAAGGTGCTGGCACAAGCACAGTACAGCTGTGTGTCATTACCTTAAGTACTGTAATAGACCCTGCTAATACTATTAACCTGGATTAATTAACTGTTTAATTTCAAAGTGCAGGAAACGGGTGACAAGCAGTTTAACTGAGCTCAAAAGCTGGGATATTTAAGGGAACAAGAGCCAACTGAACAGGCCATAAAAGCTCCTCTCAAGTTGCAGGTGAAGGTTATGCTTTTATGTGGTGGTGCTGCTGTAACTTTCAAATTGTCAGGATCAGACTACATCCAGCACATTGCAGGGCAATGCAAGTGCTGGAGCAAAGCAAAAGCTACAGCTGCTATTCTGGAGAAAAACTGTTTCGTAAGTGTGGGTTTGCTTTGCTTGCTTTTTGTGGGGTTTTTTTGTTTGTTTGTTTTTTATTTTATTAATATAAAACAGACTCACCCGTTTGGTTAGCAGAAGTTGTAGGCAAGTCAAATGTCAGTAAATGACGGTAAGCTCTCATGGCCAGCTCACAGAAAGCCTCACTGGCTCAAGAGAATTTTCCTAGAGCTCTTCCTTGTGTGCTACAGCCAACTAAAAAGTTAAGTAAACAATGTACACCCAGGAACTGCTAAGTTTGTTCTAAGCTGCAGGGAAGATAAGCCTCTGTACTGCTCATTTCAGCTCTTGTTCCTGAATGTTTAGCAACTTTTCTTCCTTTCTGACAATGTTTCACCTTAATGAAACCCTTCCATGGGTTCCTGAAATGTGGTGGTAAGGAGCTTTTTCTGACAATATGAGGAATGTGTGAGAAAATCAGAGCTCAGATGTGAACATTTTCATTGTTCCATATGTAAAGAAATTTAACACAGACTTGGGAAAACAGATGGCTTGTGGGATCTCGCTTCTAGGTTAGGGTGATATTTGGCATTTTTAAAGGAAATGTGGTTATTAAATTCAGAAATGTAGCCTGAGGTCTTCATTTTTTTCAGCTTTCTTATATATAGTCCTTCAAGACTTCTTAAAATGCCAATAAAAATAAATTAAAGATGTCCTTGTCACTGGTTAGTAAAAAGAATGTTGCAGGGAGGACTAATCATTATTTCATTTAAACTCTGCTTTACTTGAGTAGGTATGTAAATTTGCAGTACTGTTCTTCAGTTTGTGAAGACTGTGATGTCTGTGAACCCATCACTTTGGCATCTTGAAGTTAAAAAGGCTGGTTTGCTTCTTTGAATTTCTAACCTGGCTTCCAGCAACTCCCTCCTCAGCACCTTCTCATTCCTTTTCCCTCCTAGGATAAAATTGTAAGTGACTGCAAGGAAAGGAGCTTTGTCAATAGCTTCAATCACCTAAAGAACCATTATCAGTCTTCTGCTGCTGCTACTTCCCAGTTCCACCCTGTGCTTTCAGTGTTCTCCAACAGAGCTGGATCCTGCATAGTCTCAGGGAGTCAAGGTTTTGATCTTACTACTCAGTCAAAGAACTGATAAAAAAGACAGGAATTAATATGCTTCAGTACCTTTAAAACCTCAGAGTATGATTTTTGTTGGGTTTTTTCTTCGCTGTCCCACATGAGTTCTTAACTGGGAATCGCTCAAATGTTGTTCTTAAGTGCTGCCTTCCTGCTTCCTGCCCCTGGAGATGGAGAGCATAAGATTTAACATAAATGTTAACTTAAGGCCAAGGGAGTACTTGGCAGAAATCAAAACAAATAGATACGTCTCTAATTATTTTTTTAAATGAACATTTTATTCAATCTAGTTACTCTAAATGTGGGAGTACTGTTAAATGTCTGTTCTATAACTGTTTCTCAAGTGGAGGATGTGGCTGTAAACTGGAGCCTATATCCTTCCTAGATTTGTAATCCAGATGAGCACACTGCAGGGATTAATCCTAAATCAAATGAAAATCACACCTGAGGCTCTGAAATTTTTCCCTACACAGGAGAGTGCTTCCCCAGCATTTGACCATTTACCATTGAAAACAGCAGGTTTCACATATTCCACTGTAGGCTCTGTTGAAATCATAGCTGAAGTATGGTTAGTGTTTCAAGGACAGGTAGGGTAATCATGTCTAAACCAAATTTTCAAACATAATTTAGAAAAGCAAACTGCTGTTCACAAGCTGGCAATGCTTCCCTGGTGACAATGAAGCCTTTGTTCCTATTTCTGTTCAATATTACACAGGGGTTTTTTTGCAGAGAATAGGCGGTGTCTGTTTACCCAGATTAAAACATCATTTGTCAGTCTAATCAACGGCATCCTGCTTTTAAACTATTTCCCTTCAGCCAGCTTGGGCTCTATGCACTTTATCTTTGCCAGCTTCCAAAGCTGCATTTGATATATCTTGTTCAGACTCATTCGAGGAAATATTTCCCAAAAGGCACTGGACATATCCCCTTTTTGGGTAAGCTTCATGATGTCTAAATGCAGAAAATGTCTTATCAAACATAGAAGTTATCTTATAAAATAGATCTGAATATTCATAAATTCGTACTGTTCCCAGTGGGAGAAGTCTCGTGCATCAGCTCTATCTTCTTGCTTTAAAACTATACAAAAGTAGCATTTGAGTCTCATTAGTAATTGTACAACTCCTAGTACTTTCTCCATGAGAATAAATTAGATTCACAGATCCTTGATTATTTAATATAAAACTATTGTAATTGCGCAAAATTCTCAGTTGTGTCAGTCCATGTGTTGGCCAGCACTTCTGGTTTGAGGAGTGTCAGCAATTCCAACTTGGAGCCAGCCTTACAGATGTGTGGTGGCTCTCTCCTTTGATCTGGTCTTTGCAGCAAAGAGTTTCAGTGTTGCTGAATTGGTTTTTGCTTGTTTGTTTCATTTTGTGAGTCAGAGTTGTAGACTTTACACATATTATAAAAGCAAAAGCTTTCTAAAAGATCCATAGGTACTGGTGGTGAGCTGCCATCCTGAACTCTCAGTCCTTGTCAGCTTCAAAGAAGTGGAGGGAACATGAGTTTCTCTTACATGTAGCATCTAGGAATCTTACTCCTCACATCAGGGCAAAATGAGGAAACTATTACAAATGTTTAACTATACGAAAAAGAAACAAACGTGAAAGCATGGTTGGAAAAAATTTGCTGTGTCCCTCTAGCCACACATTTGTGGGCTAGATGTCTGGGCCCAGGAGAGACTGAGAAAGCTGTTGCAGCATATTAATGAACCAAAACCAGGAGGTTTCCTATGGCTTTTGCAGTTAAACAAAGGTTAATTACACATGTGCAGCTGGACCACCTAGTCCTTTGACTTTTAAATATATAACTATGTATGTAGGAGTATTGATTCTAAGATGAGCATAAGGTAAGAAAACGCTGGTATGAGGAATGTGCACGTCCCATGCTAGTAAGCAATCAGTAGTGGAGAAGTGCTAAAATTACTCAAGAGAAGACAATCTCTTTTGGTTTTACACTTTTTTAATGTGCCTGGATGGCTGAACTCCAAAATGTTTCAGCAGGAGCACTTCATCAAGGGAACACCTTCACAGTGGGTTTTCTGTATAGCTGCAGTGCTTCTTACTTCCTGCTGCCAGTCAGCACATTCTGTATTTAACACCTGCCTGACCTCTCACCCTGACAGCCCTCAGGAGCTTTGGATTGTTCAAGAGGGTCAGGTTTGAGGATGAGGCTCACTTCCCTAGGATATTTGCCTGTAGGCAGGAGTATAGAAGCTTGAGTAATGCGACCTGACCTTGTAGTTGACTCTCCTTTTGAGAGGGAATCCTGAATGGACTGGATGATTTCTGTGGTCTTTTCCTACAATTACCTTACAATCCTAAAAATATCTTGTCAGTTTTGCACGTTTTGCACCTCCTTCAGCTCTTCCATGTCTTGTCATGTTAGTCCCTGCTGCGGCTTTGCATTCAGCTCCCTTCTTCTGCCCACAGAGCCCCTGGCTGACCATCAGCAGTGCTGCATCGTGCCCATCTCGCCCCTTATGAGTCTTCAGTTTCTCCCTTTCCTTCCAGAGGAACTGTGGTATTGTGAAAGTTCTTATCACTGTGAGTAGCACTACACAAAGTATCTCTTTATAGTCCCACATTATAGAAGGGTAGATAAACTGTATTTTGTGCCTGTGCCATTTCCATCAGGTGGGAAAGGAATTGTTCTGTTGCATGACTAATTACAGGATGAGTTTGCCATCCTTCCAGTGTCATGTCCTGGTTAATGCACACTGGGATTTATGGGTCTAAAGGTCCTCTGTCCATGTACAATCACCATGCCTATTGCTTGCTGAATGATGATCTTGCATTTCCTTGGTTAACCCTGGGATTGGCACAGTTCCTTTTTCTCTTACAAAAGCTTCCAATCTCTGATAGCCAGGAGGTAGCTGCTGTTAAAAATGATGATTATAGGCAATGTGAGAACAGGATCCAAAATGGTTTTTCCTACTTGGAAGTAATAAAGTGGGGCCTGTGCTACTTGTAGTGCCTGTGCCTAACTTAAGCCCAGTGCTTATGAATTACTTAAAAAACACATGCATAAAGAACAGGAAATAAATGCAATAAGGCAGGAAATACTTCCCCTTCATTTTCAGTTCAGCATTATGCTGATATTTAGCATTTCACTGTTGTTTAACAAATACATCTGTTCAGTATTAGAGCAGGAAGCAAGCTGGTTAAAGAAAGCACAGTTAAAGAAACACAGCCAATATCCAAACACTGTATGTTGAGACCCACAGGAGGAAATGTCCAAACAAATGCTTGCTACCCTGTGGTAACCAGCTGGCAGGTAGAGTGCCTGAGAGGAGGTGCAGATCATGGATTCATAGAATGTGCTGAGTTGGCAGGGATCCACAAGGATCAAAGTCCAACTCCTGGTCCTGCACAGGATCACACCAAGTGCCTGAGAGCACTGTCCAAACACTTTAACTCTGTCAGGCTTGGTGCTGTGACACTTCCCTGAGGAGCCTGTTCCAGAACCCAACCCCCCTCTGGGTGATAAACCTGTTCCTAATATCCAATCTAAACTACCCTTGACACAACTTCAGGCCACTCCCTTGGGTCCTGTCACTGCTCATCAGAGAGAAGATCAGTGTCTACCCCTTCTTTGCCCCTCATAAAGAAGTTGGAGACCAAGGAGTGCTACTAGCATGTCACAAGTGTGAAAAGTCAACATACACCTGAGGTGAGAATGACCTGATGTGACTGAATGAATATATCACAAATAACTTCTAGATCTGATATTAATGCTGCCCTCTCTCATTGTAGCTGTGTGATAAATAGGCAGTGCTGGACTGGGCTCCCATTACAGAACAGGATGCTAGAGAAAAAAAGTCTAAGATAAATAAAAGAGGAATTTAGTGAAATGATGTTCTGAATGAAGCCTTGTTCTCAGGGCTGTAACATCAGAAAGCTTTGCAGGGAATGGGTGTGTTGGGACGTGGCTGGTTCGAGCTGACTGGAGGGGCAGGTTCAGCCTGTGCCCCAGGGTGTATCCAGGAGGGGTCATGCTGGGTGTTTCGAGGCACCATCCAAAAGCAGAGACTGAAATCTTTACTCCTGTCTCAGACCTCCTGCACTGCCTTGGATACCAGCTCATGAGCTGTGGAGCCCTTCACTTTTTATTGATTGATTGATTGATTGTTAGATTTTTTTTGTCTTGATTTGCTAGATTCAGCAGTATTGCAATGGTTATAGGTGAAATGGGATTCTGCAAGGAGATTCACAATGTGATTGTGGGGTGGGTTGCTCTTTGGCTTTCATACTATGGTACAGTGCATACAAGCCCTTTTTACAGCTGTGCTCCTGCTCGCTGTAAATACCTTGGCCCTGCAATGCTCAGAGTCTGGTTTGTGGAACATCCTGTTTACACAATGTTCGGGTGAAGCCAGTTGTAAGACAACTTATGAATTTGCCAAAGGGACTAAGAAGCAGCTACAGTGGCCAGTAGAAAATATAAGTTGTGAGATGAATTTAGAGGCAATTTAAGCAGCTTCTGCTGCTGAGCTGAGTTTTGGAAGTTGTTACTTAGATATTAATTCTAAAAACCTGTTGATGTCTCACTGTTTGTTTTACAGAGGCATTTTGTTGTTTTCCTCCTGGTGGCACTGCAGGATAACACTGCGGTCCTTGGGGCCCTGTACTGCAGCTGCATCATTTAAGATGCTGAGATATCTTCTGACATGACAAGTTCTGTTACGCGTGACTTAAGGATGAGTACAACACCCTTACTCCAGGAAAACCCTTATTTGATGGGACCTGTGTTGGATGATTTTCTCCTCCTAAAAAGGAAAGAGCTTCAACCAGCTTATGAACTGTAAACAGATCAGACACATCACTAAAAGTGTAAAAAATCTCAAAAAAGCCTGCTAAATTCTCAACAACTCTGCTCAAAGGATGGTTTTCACTCAGATGTGTTCATTTGTATCCTCTAGAATGTCCAGTAAGTACTGTGACTTTTGATTCACTACATTCTATGGTTCATATGGAAAAAGAATGGAAGATTTCTACTTGGAAACATTATTGTTGCCTTCAGGCAGAACGTGGTGCTGCCTTCAGCACTGCCCTCATCAGTATACTTTCCAGCTCTTACAGATACTGTGTATTTTGGCAGCCCTTTACCTCAAGTCACTTATGATCTGTTCAGTTATGTGGTGTGCTGACTAAAAACATCCAATCATAGTTCTCTGAGGGACCTTGAAACGAAAATATTAATCTTCAAACCCAGCTTTTATATGTGAATCTCATTATATGTTAATTAATTTGAAAATAGTGCCTCTCTGGTCAGCAGAAATATCTCTTACCTATTAATTTACAATGTAGTTAAGATGATAGAAAGTATCCTTTGAGGAAAACATGATGCACTAGGGAGTTGCCCTGAATGAAGTAAGAAGTAGCTGAAATTGCCAATTATGTCATGAATGTAATTCAGAAGAATTACTAGCTATTTGCTTTCCATGGAAAAATCTGTCCCCAGCCTCAGTCCCCACACCCATGCCTGTGCCTCAGCCAGCCCAAGGAACCCCAAAGGCAACAACCAGGCCACAGAATCCCTGAAATCCTTCTCTGGGTTCATGCTCTCCAGTGCTGAGCATCTCTCTCCCCTGCAGCCCATCTTCCCAACCCCTGCTACTGAAGGCACATCCTAGGGGCCTTTTTGATTTGTTGATGATTTATTTGTTGCTCTGTTAGGTTTGGGGTTTTTTGTGTGTCCTGAAAGCTTTAAGAGCTTGAAGCTGCTGAGACAGGAGCACCAGCCAAAACATTTCCAGCAGCATTTGGGATTAGCTGAGATATTTTAAAGCTAATCCAAAACTCTTTGGGAGTTTTACATGTTGAGCTTGTGCTTGCCAGATTTATTCTTGTCAAAGCACTTATTGACCACTCTTTTTATAATAAGAAATGGTTTCTTTGTGTCCCAGGGTTAACCATGCCAGATGTTGGTGATCCCTTTTGCTAAACCAATAAAATGCAAAAAATCTCCCTTCTCCCTCTCTGTCCACATGTAGGGAGATTACATCTGCTAAAAGCAGGGAGAGTGGGACAATGGGCTCTCCTTCTTTTGTCTTACAAATTGCTCTAAAATAGGTCTTACATTAGAATGCCAAAATTGCAAATCTTTACGGATTACATTTTTAGAGCCTGAGTTTGGCTGAATTTCTACATATTCCTGGTTGGAAAAAAACCCCACACTTCAGTAGTATTTGGCTCAAAATTTGAGTTTCACTTATCCCTGAAACTTAGAACTGATTTTCTCTCATGAAAAGATATAATACTCCTGGAAATAAAGACCCTTATATTTAAGGCAGTCTCAAGCAAAAAAATCTAGTAACTAAATATAATTTAGAATTGATATTTTGTTGTCTATCTACCAAGTATGGTAGCTTAGACATCTGCTTACATTTGCCCGTGGAATTTCAAAACCTTGATCTGCTGCAGATTGGCTTCAGCAGCACCTGGAAGAGTTCTACAACTGGGAAGGTAAAAGATCAGCCTAGGGAGACAAAAATGATTCTAAATAATGATTAGTAAGAAGCTGCAGGAGGAATAACAGTAATATCTAAGATCTCAGTGCTGAACCTACATTTTCTTGTATGTCAGCAAAAAAATTGCTCTACTTGCTGGTAGAGCTGGGGTGGCCCAGGCCACAGCCTGCCCAGGAATGCATTGGCCCTTTCACTGAGGGGTGGAGGAGGAGTTATTTGTTTTGTTAATAAAAAAGAATCATCAGGGTACCTGTGAGGAAGTGCTTGTAACTCTGTGCTGTGATGCCCTTGCAAGCTTTGGGAAGGGTGTTCTTTATGTACAGATAGTATCAGAAGAGTTCAGGAAGCAACCAAGGAAAAGAAGTGTGGGCAAGTGGCACTAAACATATACTGTACATAAAATGTTTCTTTACAAATGTGGATATTGGTCTCAGCCATGCTATCAACAGCATCTTTTTTAATTCATCTTTTTCTTCTTTTTCTTTCCATTTTTCCCTCCAAGGAATGTCTTTGATGGCAACTTCCAAATGAAGAAACATGTTAATCAGTTTTCCAAGGATGTTCAAAACTGCAGTGCAGGAAATGTTGCATATCTTCAGTCAATTTAGGGTAACAGAGGAAATTTGAAGATGCAAAAGAAACAGAGGAGTGCAGACAGCAGTGTCTGAATGAGTCCTAGGGACAGACAGTGAGTGAACTGCGTTAAGGCAAAAGATTAATTCCGTTTGATAGTTCTGAACAGGGGACTAGTAGAGCATCTCAAAGTGAAAAGCTGCTGCTGTTCTATGCTGAGCAAATGGAGCACTATTTTCCTGTTAATTTTCTGAGTCTTTATCTGAACTCTTAGAATCAAGGATGTCAGAAAAAGAATTTATCTTATAGTGATCAGTTCTATAAAAAAGCCTCTGTTATTCACTATTCTTAGCTTTTATGGTTTAGAGCATTTGGTCTGATCTAGCAGAAGATTTAAAGATTTAAGGATTAAACTATTCTTGCTTTTAAAATTTGCCCGTGAAAAAAAGAAAGGGCTTGTTTGCCAGTGAAAACTGTAATGCTCTCAGCAATGATCCTGTGTGATTTTACACCAGTCGGGAATAAAACAGTGGATGTTTGGCAAGCAGGGCCCTCTCCTGGTTTACTGCCCCATGACACCCTTGAGAAGGCAGAGCTGGGTGAGGAAGCACGGGAGCCAATGCTGCCTGTCACTGCTGATGCAGATTTAGAGAAGAGTCCTTTCAGGAGGGACTTATGTGCTTCTCCATGGTTTACTAAATATCAGAGCATACATTTGGAGTTTGCAGTCTGGAGTTACACACTAAGACCTGAACAGAAAAGGATGCTCATTTCAGGATAACCCAATTTGAATAGCACAGCACTTTTAAATCAACCTTATAGCCTTCACTGTTCCTTCTTTGCTACAAAAGGTTTAGTCAACTCTACATGAAAATGGAAAATAAAGCAATGGTCTTTTGTATAACCCTGGTTTAACTGCATTGAAAGGAGTCCTTGTATGCATGTTAAAGAGTAACTACTTAAACAAGGTTTATAACCTTGTTAAGTAACAAATGATGTCACTATTTGTACTTCCTAAAGCTTGTCAACTTTACCAGAAAGGTTTTCACTAAACATTAAAGAAGACATTGCAAACCCATAACCTACATCTTCATATTTATTCCCAAACTCATTATCCCCAGTATTTCTTAGACAGATGTATCTCTTTGTCTGGAGATCTGGAGCTGAACACTCAACTAATCCCATCCCTGAAGCAACTGCCCAAGCACAGAAGATTAGAAGAGATTTGAAAGATCTTGCAGATTCCTAGTCTCTCTTGCAGTTCCAGGGGGCTTTGCTGCTGTGAGTTTCCAGGTGCAGCCAAATATAAAATGTTCCTGGTAGGATTAAGGGGATCTTCGGAGTATGCATAGTACAAGGTGATATCTTTCAGTTTTACCGTTCCATGTCACACAGAAATTAATTGTGCCCTGGGAGGTTTTCTGAGTGAACATCATGTTATTATGAGTATACTATCATTTTAGTTCTGAGTATAATAACAGGATGTTTTCTGGGGCTGCTCTCAGCTTTTTTAATTTCTAACTTGAAACTTATTTTAAAAGGCCAGATTTTTGGAAAAAAATTGAAAACTTTACACTCTACTTCAAGCACAACTTTCCACAAAATTGGGTTTGCATGGTATTTGCTGCAAACAAGTTCATTTTGCAAAGTGCATTTTGTCATTTATTTACAAATTGTGCAAGAAATTGTTTGAACATATAAAGGGTTGTCCCTACTGCCTGTGTGGATTCTATTCTTTTGTTTACAAAGAAATAATGATGCTTGACTCTTTATCAGGTATTACTTCCAATTTTAATCATGTTTATCATTTTCAGTTTTAACAATGTGCTCATATAGGGTTATGGCTAAAAGTAGAAAGGACATAAGTAAACATTAATATACATATTTCAGTGCTTTTCCCTTTTTAGTTTAGTGGCATGTATTAGAGTATTAGAGTGAAATAACTCTTTTTTTTTTTTTTAACCCAGAGGCTCTGAGAAATTTAAATGTACCGACTAGCCTAAGGGATATGGAGAATCCTGTTTTTAATGTAATTCTAAATGAAATGTTGATAATTGAAGCAATTACATTGATGTTAATATAAGTGTACTTTAATAATGGACAAAACCTCTCTCTGATTACCCATAGCTGTGTTACTTGCATTCCAAAGAACATTAATCAATGGAATTATTTATTTATCTCTCTAAATGCTGTATTAAGAGTGCTAATTTCAGGAACTACTTACTATTGTTTAAAACTAGAGTATATTTTATTTTTCCATGAGACTAAGAGACCTTGCTCATTAAAAACTAAGAGTAAACACTTTTGACATTTTAATCCTAAAAATAGAATCTCATATTGTCATGTGCAGTAGTATCAAGTTACTGTAAATTTGGAGGGGAAAGGTATCTCCCTATCTGTGTGTGTGTGATTGCAAGTTATTGCTGTGGTGTTGCAGTTAGCATACATTATACAGAAATCTGGTTAATATGCAGACCATAGTGGGGAAAGCAATAAAGCACAGCAGTAGTAATTTCAAGCTAACACATCATTTTGGATTCTTCTCAGTCAGTTCTTCCTCAGTACACATGAACTTCCAGCTTCAAAAGTTCCCAACAGAAGTAATTTCTAGAATGAATAAGAAATGGTTTGATTTTCCTGAAAAGTTTTGAAAAACACAATCTGCAGTTCAATAAAATTTTCCTGTACTGAAAGTTGAAATAGAGTATTTAATGGAAGTTATTTGGGATGAGTTATATGGGCTTTTGTAAAGGCAGTTATGCACTACTGATGAGAAACCTCTCTGAAGGCCATGCTTTGCTCACTAAGTATATGGATCTAAGACAGCCAGTATAGTTTGACTGGATTTCCAAAATGTGAGGTTTCTCCCCAAGGAAAGTTGTACTGATTTGAGAGGGACAGTCTTTTAAGTTGTGAAAAGAACAATAAAAAAATGAGATAGTGAGTGGAGAGCTGTCACTGAAGGATGGATGCCAAGGTCTGTCCTACTGAAGATAATACGTGACCTAGAGAAGGGAGTAAATAGGAAGGTGACGAAGTTGGAGTTGGTGACAATATTGTGTTCCTCTAAAGTAGTTAAGTAGCAGTAGTAAAGCAGTAAAGAAAAGGAGTGACTGGAATAAATTGCAGAAGGACCTTGTGATATTGACTGCACAGGCTGTGAGTTGAAAAAGAAACCTGAATTTTGATTAATGTAAAATAAAACATAAGGGGGAAAAGAGGTGATTGAGGGAGGACCTGAAGGAGACAACTTACTTATTCATCAATCAACACAGGTTTCTCGACATTCTTTTTCTGTTTCAAATCTATTGTTGGTACCATTACAACCTCCATACCAGAACTGGCCACAAGAATTGCCATTGTCATAATACCATTTCACCACGTAGTCCCAACCATCCCCTGGTTTCATAGGTTCCAAGCACCTTGGATCTGAAAGTGCATGAGTAAAAGTTAGCTTGGATTCTGGGAATAAGTTATGGTATCTTAGAAGTGCCTCCTTCAATAAGAAAAGCATCTCTTCTTTTTTCTTTCTTGTAGTGAGTGCCTGGCCAAATTCCACTTCCATTAATGACTTACCTGAATAGACCTAAATCAGCTGGAAACAAGACTGCCTAAATCTTGATGCAAGAATCAAGCTGCTATTTAAATACCTAAGCATGCAGTTGGTACACAAGGGTATCACCTGAGTCTGAAAATCTGGCTTTGACTGTGTGTAATGTCTCTAGACAGAGCACCCAGAAATACAAAAAGTAAGAAAATGTAAATTATGGTGGAATAGGGAGTGGGGTTTGCTCATCTTTTTTTTTTTTTTTTTTTTTTTTTTTTTTTTTTTTTGGTACAGACTTGCCACCCAGTATCTGCAGACAGTATTTATTACTCACTTTTTTGGGTTGTTGCTACCTGTGTTTGCCACAAACCTGTGTTTGGCTGGTGATCTTCAGTAGCAGTTCCACCAAAGAAAGGATTGACAGCTGGACTCAGGGGTCTGATTTCAGACGTTAGACACTGGGGGAAGTTTCGACTCTTTGTGAGCAGAGGTGGTCCCAGTGTGGTCCTGAGCAGAGGGCAGAGGCTCATTGTATCTGGATTGCAATGGACTGTGCTGCAAAAGGAGTCAAAATCTGAAAATTCTGTCTGGGCACTGTTGCTATGACAAAAA
>VYXD01013622.1:701035-713424 GCA_013397195.1 Hylia prasina
GCTAAGCAATGTGTGAAAAAATACTATTAACAGCAGTATGACTGACAGTGATTTTCTGACAATGAGATCATAATGAAAAGGCAAAGTAACGCCTTTGATTTAGCCACTAAGCTAAATTCCAGTCACTACTTAGTCTGCAATAGAAATAAACAAAAAATTGGAGGAATTTTTGGGTAAATCACTTCTGCTTAACATCTAGTACACTCATTGGGCATGATATGACATTTTCAATCTGTCCTATTTCTGGCTAACAGCCAGCTGCTAATCATTAGAATTTTAGCATTTACCTTGATAGAAGTGTTAAGCAGTCGACCCTGCTCTTCAAATTGCAATTACTCTTCAATTGCAATATAAAGATTTGCCTAATATTTTAGTATATTCAAGAAGATTTGCAAGGTCCTTAGTACAGCATAGTACAAGTAAGAGCGTTAATCAGATGTTGATTACCTACTGAGAACAGAAAGGAATTTGACACTATTCAATCTCTTCCCATTTACAGGCCACCACTGAAAAAGTCAGTTTAGTAAAACTCTTCAGAGTGATTGGAAGTCAGTCTAGGTGACATGTAAAGGTGCAGACAATTCATCCAGTCCTTTGAATTTTTTGCATTTCTTCTCTAGGTCTACAAAAAGACTGTGTTTATTTATGATAGCAATTCAGCAGTTTGAAGATTTAACCATAACAGCCAGCCAGAACCAAGTGCGTGAGCATCTAATCCTATATGATATATCTAAGAAACCACCTAAGAATCATTTCTGATTCTTATCACATGTTTTATAAAATCTCCATCTGTCTAGGTTTACATTTATTTTTCTTAATAATAAAGAGTGTCAAAACTGAACCTCAGTGTCCCACAGATCTGTCTAGATGTATTATAAGCCCAAAACCTAAATCAATCACACCTACCAAATGAGCTCTCATTCTTGGAAATTAACCTGGATTCTGAAAGTGAACTATTTAATTATGAATGATATTATATAAATAATACTACTAGGATTAATAGTGGCTAATCCGTTGGCTCCTCCACAGTAAACCAGTAATATTTAATTATCTCTAATCTGTATTAAATTAATATTTGAATACCAGTATTGTGGTCTGCTATATTCATTCCATGCAGCTACAGAGGTTTTTACATCATATATTTCAACCAGTTTATCCATCTGGTTATAAGGGCAAGCAAAGATCATTTTGTAAAGCTCAAAATTTTTATCATCAACTATTTTAGGCAAAGCAATAAAAATGCCCTAAAGAGTTGAGAAATATCCTAGTCCGATGTTCCAACAGTGGTTGAAAAATACTGGAGACTTAATAAGGAAGCTGAGGTGATACACACCTGCAAGAAATATTATCTATTGCATTAAAGCTTCCCCTGTCCTGTCTGTCTGTGCAGCAGCACTGCTTTGGAGGGCAGAACCTCAGTGCAGGTCAGGAGAAATTTAAAGCTGGAGAACAAAGAGTAACAAATAAGGAGTCCTAGAAGTACAGCCCAATGTGGAAAGTGAAACAACGCCAAAGGCTTAATAACTTGGAAATATGGCTGGGAACAACCTGGAAAGTGTATGACCATGACAAGAAGCATTGTAATAAGAATCAGCTTGCACATAAATAAATGTCTTATCCACTGTGCACCTGCCGCAATAGAAATGTAAGAGTTTCAGCTCACTCCTAAAAGGAACATGACCTACAAAAACCATGAAGACTATTGGCATTTATTACAACTGAGAGGCAGAATTGCCCTATTTCTTTTGTAAACATTTGTTCTCAACAAATAAGTTCATTCTAACTCTAGAAGTTTTTTTCAAACACTTTGGTCTAGTTAAATGACATGTTATTTGCATATTAAAAGGTGAATGGCGACATAAAGATGGTAAAATATTTGAATTCAAATAAAGACACACTTGACAACTTACTTCTTTACTCACTGGGTAGCTAATTCCTTCTGCAGGAACCTTATCAATCTCTGAAGTGGTCATTTTAGGTAACTGGCTATTAGCATCTTTCTTGGCAATTTCAGATTCCAAACTGGGAGATGGAGATAAAATATTGTATTTTCTGGTGTACACTGCAGGCTCATTCTCACAGATTTTTGTGATCAGTTTATTTTCAAGAGCTGAAAAGATTAATGAAATAATGACATTTTTAAAGGGTAATGAAGTCACAATGATTCAGAACAAATTTTTAGTGCTGTATTAGCCCTAAACCTTTAATCAGAGTGACTTGTGAAAGACCATCTTCTGTAGTTATGTCAAAATGCAAATGATAAGTAATAAAGTAACACAGACTCTGAATTATTTTATTTTAGTGCCATGTTGTTCTTTTAAGAAGAAAGAGATAAAAATACCAAGTCCCTCTAGGAAGTAGAAGTCATAGCAGAGAAGAAAAAAAAGTCAGAAAAATGAGGGTGAAGGAAAGAAAGTGTTTACATATAAGGAAGAAAAAGAAAAACTGGGCAACAATTTTCTGCTTATTTGTAAAAATAAAAACCACCAGGGACTGGGAATATCTTTATGCTGAATGCTGGAGTCTGAGTTAAAGCCTTAAATTTAATCTCACTGGGAACTAGACCTTAGCTTGGCTTCTTCTTAATGCCTTCAATCCAGATTTAACTTCATTCACAATCTCAGCATAGAAAAATAAATTTATGCTCAGGAAAAGTATAGGCTGGTCTACAGTTAGTCTAGATCAATGTACCTATTTTTCATGAGTCATTATAGATTTCCTTTGGATTTTCTCCTGATTTCAGCCATAGCCATAGATCTTTTTCAAGCCACATACATTGAGATATTCCATGTCTATCATATCCCATTCCCTCGTTTGTGGCTTCAACATTTTTTCCCTGGAATCAGGGTAAAGCATATGTTTCCTTATGGCTTTCAGAAAAAAACAAAAACAAAAACAAAAACAAAAACAAAAACAAAAACAATGAAAAGAGTCCTTGTAAGAGAGAGCAGAAGGATTCTGAGACTGACAAGACTCAAAAGAAAGAGAGAGAGGGAGACAGAGAGAGATGTTATGTCAAAGTGGAAGGAAATCTGCATCTCTCTAGTATGAAACCATGGCCAAGCACAAAAGGACTGTGATGGAAGGCTGATGCAATCTCTCACAAAAGAGGAGTGTCCCAAAGAAGACCTGGGTTAGAAAACTAACGTTCATTGTGGTTCATTGTTTCTGCAAGAGGTAAAAATCTGGCAAAGGTTTCATTTGGCCAAAGATGACGTGAAAATAGAGCAAGCTTTATCCAAAAGAGAAATAAAAGCTGCCACTCAGCAGGCTGTCTTGCCTGGCCATGGGAGAGGCCAGACTCCATGACATGCTTATTTCCAGTTTCCTCTTACTGAAATAGTTTCTTTTACCTGAAAGCGTTATGAAGTCGTCTATCTGGTATACATGTTCCTCATCGTGGTCTAATGCAATGAGCTGCATTTCTTTCAGGAAATCATCATAATGAGGGTCAGTCCTTTGTACAATCCCAATGACAAACATCTCAATATTAGTAGCATGAGCTTCTCTTACTAGAGTATCCAGCTGTACTTTGTCACGAGTGTCAGCCTGTCCATCTGTTATTACAACAGCCACCTTCCTTACTGCTGGGTGTCCTGCCTGGAGTAAGTGCATGTCTTCTTGGATAGCAGAAGCTGTGTAAGTGCCTTCTCCTAAGTAGGGCATCCTGTCAACAGCTGATTTCAGGTACTCTTTGCCTGTGTATTGCTTCAGAGAGGACACCAGGTCCACTCTGTGGCTGAAGTTGATAATGCCAACGTGGGTTGTAGCATGGTCGGCCGAAACCTTGTAAATGAATGTTTTCATGAAGGTTTTGATAACATTGAAGTTATCTGGCGCAACACTTTCTGAACTGTCAATGACAAATACTAGTTCCAGTGGTGTTACTCTACATTTGATACCACAACCTAGAAGAATAACCATTTCAGACATTTTATGAGAAACCACCTTCAAAAAAAAATGAATTGAACTCATACATCAGATTTATAGTCAGTTAAAAACTCAGTTAATTAATTAATTTCTAGTTACTCTTACTGATCACAGAAACAGAGCTGGACCAAATTATTTTAGGTATACCTCTGGTAACATAGTGAGCATTGTTTTCATATCAGTGTTATACAAAAACATGCAGAGGAAAAATCTACTCAGTCAATATAAATTCACTGTGTTTCATCAGAACTACTTTTTTTCCATAGTGGAATGCTTACCACATATTTCATTGATAAACCTGATAACGTCTTCTCTCTGAAAAAGAGTATTAATGTGTTGTGTGTTCTAGTGTTAAGAATGCTGAAATATTTAATTATTTATTTATCTTTAAAAATGCAGGCAATGAAATATCTCATAAACAGCCTTGTGTAAGATCATATAACCCTTAAATATTTTCCCCAGATAAACTACTATTGCTTCAAATAATTTATTTACCTACTTACCGAAAGACCAGGTTCACCTTTTCTTCCCCCAGTTCCCTGAAAACATGTAGAGTGAGATAAGTAACAAAAACCAAATTTTTTCTAGTTCCTACTCTGTAAATTTAAGTAACATTAAAATGTGTTTCACCTTTGTCCCTGGAGGTCCTGGGTCTCCAATCTCTCCTTTGGCACCTTTGCTCCCTGGATCACCTTTATCTCCATGGTCTCCCTAATTTAAAACAACTGTATTAAATACAGTCATAGCTCCAGTTTTGTTGATTGTCAGAGCTGAAAGTAAGGTTCACTGACCTTTAAAGACAGTTTTTCTGGCTCTTTTTATTAATGGTTTCTCTTGTATCTGTTATAAGGGGAATAGCTGAAGCAGGCTCAGAGAAAGCAAAATGGGCAGGAAAAGCATCTTCAAGAAATTTCTATGAAAAATTACCTTCGTTCCAGAGGGGGAGTAAAGACATCTGTATGCAAATGTCAGGAATATATAATATATTCTGTTCTTTGATTTTCTTGAACTCTAAAACAAAGTTTATACTGGATCTATGCTAATTTAGACTTAAGGAGAAATATAACTGCCTCAGATCACCCACTGCACTGAAACTAACACCAGCTCTGCATAAAAGCCAAATGAAAACCTGTGAGCTTTCAAAGGACAAATGAAGAGGCATGCTTGGTCTGTTAAATCCATTGGAAAAGAAGCTTCACATTTAGAAGCAATTTTGCACTTTTTCCCTCAACTGACTAGAGATTTTGACTTCCAAAAAGTGAGAGGGTTCAACATTATGAGACAGTTTTCATATAAAGCAGGTATAAAACATTTTAAATAAGATTCAGGTTCTAAATTAGACATTTTTTTCAAGAAGATGATTATGCTGGACGGTTTTTTTATTTCTCTTTGGAAATTACTAACCAGCTTACATTTCACTTGAAATGTTAAAGCTTATGAATTTATCTAGATTACTGTCCTTTTTGATATTGTTCCTCCTTATTACCCAGCCAATGGAATCACACAGTTAACTCCTGTGTTTTAGCCTTCACTGTGCTGATTCGTACCAGTTTTAAAGGACCCTTTTGACTTTCTCAGTCTGATTCTGATCTTATTCAAACTGGTGTAAATCTGAAAATTGTAAATACCTCCTCTACAGCATTAAAAAAACAGTTTTAACCAAGTAAGGTCTTGGAAGACAGTTCTTATTCTATTTTACAAAATCATGATATCCAGCAAAGGATATTACTTTCCATTACCTGTCCATGAATTGAATCTAACATCATTGAAATTAATGTCAGCATTAATAATAACGGAAAAGCAAATATGATTTGCTGACTGTGGTGGTGCTGCTACCTTCTTATACCTATATATAGTAAAACATGATCTTTTTGACACATACATGAAATTACTGCTGAACTAAACAATTCCTTTTCACGTGTGACAAGTCTGCTATAGTAATAGCAAACAGAAATGTGAGTATTTGAAGAGATTTACATTGGATCACAAAGATTAGCCAACATACAAGATGAATATGAAGATCAGTGAAAATATTGCTAGTTATTATTATTGTATGTGGAATTTGGAATGTGAGTGAAAATAGAACTAGAAGGCAGAGGTTTGAATCTGTGTGAAAGAGCTTGATATTCACATAAAAACTCCCAAGCTGTTAGATGGGAATAGCTAAGTGTAGGAAATTCTCACAATTTTTGTAACAACTGGGAAGTTATTCAGTAAGGAAAGATTCAACCTTGAGCTTCAATCATCGTAGAAAACAGCAAATCAAATAAAACAAAGCCCTTAAATGACATTAATCATAGAGAAATTACTTTCTTTGTCAAAGCCTGGCAAATAAAAGGACATTTTGTAATACCTGAAGAATATAAAAAGAACTGAATACATAGTTTTAATAACTCAGAATTATTCTCCTGCCAGCAGGTATGATCTCATTCTAGATTCTACTTTGTAATCTGATCCTTAATGACCATTAGAATTTTAATAGACTTCAAAGCTGACAATGAGTAGTAGGTACTTACTTGCTAGCTATAAGGTAATGTCTTTGTCTTCTGTTTCTCTTCAAAGACCTGTCACACCAAATAACCAATAAGGGAAGAAAACCCTTTTTTTCCTTACTGCAAACCTAGGATTTACCTTTTGTCCCGGAAGGCCAGTTCCTACTGATCCCTTTGGTCCAGGAAAACCTTTACTTCCTTTTTCTCCCTGAACACAATATTAAACTTAGGTTTAACTGAAAATTAATGTAAAATCTGTGCTGTCTCCATTCACTTTAGAACACTCTGCATCATAGAGAAATCAAGATATTTGTACTATGGGATGAAGCACACAATTTTCAAGAAAAAAGTGGTCTAAGGCTGGTGAAATAAGCAATGGCTATGATTCAGAACATACATGAGAACCTTATAAAGTAGGTTATGAAGAATTTATTCCTGATTAATTAAATGAAAATTTGTCATTCCACTGAAAGAGATAAAAGACAAAATAACCTCTCAGAGGCTATTCATTAGTTATTCAACCTGTCTACAAGCAGCAAAATGATGTCCAAACCAAAATTTCTCTAGAAATACGCATCCATGACCTCTCCAGGCCAGACCTTTTTTTCTGATCTTAAGTAAATAAGACATCTCTACTCTTCACAGTGTAGAAAGAAGACCTTTCTGCTGATACTTCAAAAGATAGTATCAGTCCAGTTACAAAGCTCAGAATTGTTTATTGGGATTGCAACACATGCCCTGCTGGATGACTTAAAAAGCATGTCCATGCTAGCAGTGTGGGCACACAACATGATAAAACACAGCTGTTATATGAACACAGAAAATTCTTCATAGCTCTGGCTTCCAGCAACTTTCTGGCTTTATTTAATAGGGTAACACAAATATTTTTTACAGATCAACTGTTGTATGCATTGTAAACACAGATAGAAGTGATTATATTTCCGGGTACATAAATGCTTCACCGAAATTCACATTACATACATAATTCCCATTACAGCAGTGCCTGATACAGATACCAAAACCAGCTCCAGAGAATGTCAATGAAATCAGGAGCAGTTACCACATGTATCAAACCTAACTATGAGGTGCAAGTACAGGGTTAGTCAGTTCTATTTTTCAGTCTCACTGTCCCACTAAAGCATATATTTTTAATGCTTGTATTGGTGCTCCCAAATGCGTCTAAAGGGGTCATATTGCTCATAATGGACAGAGAAATACAGAAGTGTTTCCAGCTTTATCCAGTCTTCACCTAAGGTGCACCAGTGCAGCAGGACAGATCACTGACTACTCCTGCTGTGCTGGATAGGGATTTATGGATTTCTGCAGGCAAAGAAACAGCTGCACACCTAAGCCACCCTTCTCTTCCTTGTACTGAGTGCTCCTGCCTTCCATGAGTTGGGGATTCACTAGGAGTTAGGTAATGAGATGCTGCTGCTCAAAGACATGGTGTACACGTCATGTCCATGGATGGTTTTCCCTGTCCGAATTCCAGATCTGACTGAGATCCTGCTGAGATGACAGCTTCTGCTTGTACATGGGTGCAGTGTGGTCTTGCCCCATGCTAGGGAAAGGTATCCAGGGCACTCCACCATCCACATCTCCACTGGAGCACTGCTTTCACAGCCTTGTCCTGTGAGTACCTCTTGGTCCACTAGCCCCAACTTGGGGAATTAAATGCTCTGCTTGCCACCAGGGCTACCTATCCCTGACCTGCTAACCAGTAGCCTCTGCAAGCAGAACTTCCTCTCTCCCCAGTTTCTTACAGCAGCAGTAATTCAGACACTATTATGTACACACTGGAGACTGAAAAACAGTGGGCATATCAAATTCCATAGCTGATCCACTACAGGGATTTCCTGTAAACAGGAAATATTTCTAAGCTGAAGGATGCACAAGGCAATTTATTTTGCACTGTTATAGGAAAAACAGTGCCTTAATTTCCTTTGAGTCACTTTTTAGCAGGATTGTGCTTCTTGGGGCCTTCATTAGGTATTAATGCAAATAGCTTTTAAACACAGTGAAACATTGTGCCAGTTTGTTTCAAGGCTTGGTGCTCAGTGCTGAGATGGTCTCTCCTTCCCACCTGGATCATCACACAACTTCCTGGTCAACACCTCTGCAGGTCTGCAGAGCATATACATATGAACAAAAACCAGGGCATGCTGTGTATTCCAGTGGTCCTTCACTAGTAATAAATGTCAGACCCAACAAAATGGTGGATTTATTGCTGCCATTTGTTACTGCCCATTTGACATTGTTAGGATGGTGTTCAGGCAATGAAAACTGAATGAGTCCTACTGTTCTAAGTAAATTCATACCCACATAGCTGACATTTCTCACAAGCACATGTGAGTTTCATCCTTTAAAACATCAACTGCAGAACCAAATCCTGCTTCCTCTACTTGTGTAATAAGTATCAATCAACATTAGAAGGGTTTATCATAGATTCCGTAACAGTACATTTAGCAAAACCCAAGAAATGTGCTGTACTAATTTAAAAATATTTATGGATTTGACAGTTCAATCCATGTACATAGTTAAATTCAAACTTCACTACCAGTATTACCAAAATGAACTGAGTAGAGATCTGAGAATGTCTAGACTGTGGTTTTGAAAGGCAACCAAGCACAAAAAAAAGATCTGTGAATATCGCTATCAACATAAAGTAACTGCAGAACCAACTCATTTTTGGCATTCCATTCTTACCATAGCAGACCAAGGTCTCTCTCTCTAAAAAAATATTTGGAGTGATATTGATAGCTCAAATGCAAGAGTAGAGTAGCTTTAATCTGATGAAAAGTGGACAAAAAAAAAGAAGTTTGATGTGTGAAGAGGTAGAAAGACAAAATAGACAGACAGAAGATTAACAAGCATTGGTGTGTGGAGGAAACTGGCACTACCAGAGCAAGGCAGTTTCAAAAGTTGCTCAGAAATAAGCTGTTCCAAAGAATTATATAAAAATAATCATAATTCTAGAAAGCAACTGTTAGGGGAAGGAAACAGAAATGGCAAGACCAGTTGTACCTACACAATTTATGGAATGCTACAGAAACAACAGCACCTGAGTTTAATCCACCATATCACTACAGTTTTTGTTTCCAAACCCAAAGACATTTCATAACCAGGACACATCACTTTCCAACATGCCTAAATTCCACATCCATGCCTTTGACAGTGTGGCAGTGAACTGTGTTCTTCCACAGGAAAACTTGATAATGAAACTGAATTCTCTACACTAGTAACACATGCTTTAGATATTTATTCATAGCAGTGCCAACGTAACATCCAGATAGACATCTGTGAGTATCTAAATATATAGAGAGAGAGACACAAGGGGAGAGAGAGAGAGAGAATTGTGCTTTTATAATTAACAGCCACCACAGAATTAACAAATATATATCCCAAATATTAGATTCTGGAAACACAGCAGAAATTGTTATTAAAGGCAGACAGAAAAGAGTTTTCCTATACCATAAAGTGATAAAGAGATGGCAAAAATTTTTCTGGTTTTCACAAGAATAAAGCAAAAAGCCTGTGGAGATTCAGCAAACAAAGGAAGAAGAGAAAAGAAAATAAGGAGGTTTTTTATATCCTGATATTAAAATATGTATTCGCTTTGTGATTACTGATAACAATTAATACAGAGCCAAATTGCAAACAGATCAGAAACAAAGGTCTAAACCATGCAGAGATCTCTGTCTAAGAAAGTCTGGGAACAGGATAAGTCAGAACTCATAAAAGGGAGTTATACAATAAGGAAAAAAGAAAGAACATAATAAAGTATGTCTTTATGCTATGACAGACCTCAGTGAAATAAAAGGAAGAGCCCTCTGCAGAATAAAACCAGAAATGATGGAACACAAATGTAAAAATGGAAGACATTAAAGATGTAATAGAAGCAAGTCCTGAACAAAATAAATTCTGAATGAATCTGTGCTTTTCTGGTAAAGTTTGTATGAAATAATTCCACCAAAGAGACCAAATGGACCAAAGAAAGATTCTCCTCTCCATCATTTTTCAAACAACATGCATTTTCATAAATTTGTTTGTTTGTTTCAGAATGTCACTGTTTTCCAATGAAGACCTATTTGCCAGTGAATTCCCTGATAGTTTTAGTATCTACAGCCAAAATAACAGTATGGAGAGGCACCTTTCCTAACCAAACTGGAACATTGCCCCTTTTACTGAATCACTGGTGGTTGACCACTTAGTGTTGGAGACCTGAGCTCAATACTCTTGATCCTGTGAAATATTCAATCATATGCTCAATTTTAAGCACACTGATTTAAGAGAAACAGGAGAAACTTGGGTTTCACTTGGGAAACACTGGAGCCTCCAGTTTTAATACATTTTTCCATGCATATATGACAAGGCAATTTAGCAACTGAATGCTCAGAATATGTTGTCATGTTTGTGTTTCTCCTTTTAAGGGGAGAAGTTGTGGCTGGAACTGGGTTAGTAAAAACCCAGTTAAGAGTAGGTGGGACACTGCCTAATTTCATTTATATTCCTGCATGTCTGGTTTAACTTATTTTGCCACAGTAGATCTCTGTTACTGCCTTTTACAAGTGCAAGGAGGAAACACAAGTGCAAGCCCAGAGGCATCTACAGATCTAAGTAAATCACTAAGATGTGGCAGAGATAAGCCTTTTTTCTCGAGGTTAAATATATATTTTTAATGACAAGGACAATAGGAGAGCAATTGGGTGCAAACAATACTGAAAATGCAGCAAATAAAGTAAATATTGCATATCTTATGAATATGAAAATTAAGTGTAACATTAATATTTGCAGGAGTTCACTGATCTAGTGGCAAAAATGGAAAGAATACAAGGAATCTCTTTAAGAAGCAGTTTTAGAAGAAACCGAACAGATATCACATTAACCTGGATTCCCTTGTCTCCTTGTATGCTGATGCCAGGGGGTCCAGGTGGACCAGGCAAGCCTTTACATCTCATAATGCCCTATAACAATCAGTGAGGAAAAAAAAAAAAAGGATTAGGAGGTAAACTCCTGGTAATACTATGGAAATAATCCCAAAGTCACTGAAGCAAAAAAAAGTAAAACCATATCAAAGACTCTAGTTTTGATTTTTCTTTGGTTTATGGTTTCTCACTGTGGGTCTTAGTAATTACTCTTGGCAAATTCTCAGGAAAGCAAAGGAACAATTAACCTGAAAATAATTAAAGAATAAAATTTACTCATGACACAGAGTGATATTTTCGTCATTTTTCCCCACATAGAAGACAACAGAACCCATGTTTACAAAACACCTCTGTGCAATTACAAAAGGGAGGCACAACCACAGAAGCACAGAGGACCAGAGCAACAAAACCTAGTGTAAGTAAATCTGCCAGGCATTTTAACTAGTTCTTGGGCACTATGGGCACATGCCAAGCCCCTGTGGTGCCACAGTCTCTAAGAACACCAGTCACTCAAAAATCCTAAGTGGGCAGGGACGAGAGAAAAGCCAAAGCAGCACATGCTGATTTGCATCAGTACAAAGTCAGGTAGGGCCCTTGTGTTTGCAGGCAGGCTAATCTAACATTTCAAAGTGACAAAGTGAAGAATGTCCTTTTGATTACATCAAGACTAAATGATTTTCCTTTCTCTTAAATTTATTTTTAATTTAAAAGGTTTTCAAAATTTGATCAAGCTTCATAAAGTTTCTGTTAAGCTCAGGCTGGACTTTTGGTTACTGTCTTATAACAAGTAATCACTGTGCTCCAGTACAGTAAGTGGAAATTATTCAGTGGTATGTATATTACCTAGATTTTGTATATATTGAATATTTAGGCAGAAGTGCAAGAAAACTTGGTCATCATGAAATACAAATTTACACTACAAAATATATTACTTCTAGATACTAGTGATGTTTGAAAATTATGATCTCTGCAGACAAGAAATTTGTCACAAGTTTTCACAAAATCTCTTGTGAAAAATACTGGGGTTATATATATATATATA
>VYXD01013623.1:5186-32804 GCA_013397195.1 Hylia prasina
AAATACAACATTTCAAACTGCTAGAAAGCCCTTTGTCAGATATCTGGCCAAGCAGTAACTGAGTGTTTTAGCAGATATCCCAAACTATTACCACCAAACATTTCCTGGAAAAACTATAATTTGAATAGTTTTATGGCCCTTTGTGCAACTCAGAAGGTGAATGCCTGGAGAGAAAAAAAGGGGGGGAAATAGAGCATAAAAAAGTATTTTTTGCTGGGTTTTTTTCTTTCTCTAGTAAGTCTAGCGTACAAATGGAAAAATTTATTTATAAACTACAGAAGACATTAACATACCATTACTATCAACAGCATGTGTAGTTTGGCATTTTATAGGTTTATCCTGATACATTTTTAATTGCCAAAACTGTCCTTGCTGCATTTAGAGGAAGACTTTAACTGGGCCAGCTATGAGTTGCATTGTTCATCCCGTGTGCTGGTAGATATTCTCAGATTTTCCAGTTCAGAAAATCACCAGGTATATAACCAGCTCCCCTCAGCGAGCATATATCAAGATAAATTTGTGGGATTACACTCAAAATTTCTGTCTCTCCCAATTCAGTTGAGATAGGAGGATTATTTTTATTCAGTACCATTTATTTTAATCAATCTAAGAACAACAACAAAAAAATTAAAAAGAGCTTTCAGACTTCAAGTCGGAGCATGAAAATCTGAACTTAACTCCTTGACACTGGTCACTCTTCTGGATTTGGTATTAAATAAAGCACATTTTGAACACATTTTGTCCATCTGGAATGGATTAGGCAAACTCTGGGTATACCTTATACCTTTTCCATCCTTTCACGCTCACAGACAAGAATTTTATAAACTAAATCAGAATACACATCTTGTAACTAACCAGCTGTACACTAAGAGTCAACTAATGGCATCAGAAATTAAAAACAACAGCCTTGTTATTAATTAGAAAACATTCCACCAACACATTGTGCTTGTTAATTAGCTGCAAATAACCTGCTGGTTGACATTTGCCATGCAATAAGCAGTTTTTCAGATTCACATTCTAGCTACTTTATTGTTCCACATGAGTTCTCGCAAATCCCACAGAGTCTATTTGATTCCTTTCAGCTACAAAATCCAGGAATAAAGTTTAAAGATAAAATTTACCCTAATCTACCCCTCAAAAAAATCCAACCAACCAACCAGAAATGCACTCAGAAAAAAGGTTATCAACCAAGAGTGGACACCTGAACAATATTTCCAACCTTATTCTGCTAACATGAGGTGGGGGAATAAAAAAAATCCACCCAACAAGTTTATAACTGTCACAGAAAGGGGAATTACATAATAAGCCAAGGGCTTTTATTAATTTCCAACTACTTCCTATTTTCTTCTATTGCCTGTTTCATCTATTGATTTCTATCATGTCACAGCCTACAGATTCTCACCTCACAAAAAGACAGAAAATGGGTAACAGAGAATTCTTCAATGAGATCTTTGAATAGGTCACAGAACACACAGCACTTGCAATCTTGGAACATGGCTCTAGACCGAGATTTATCTAAAGTGAATCATCTACACAAGATCATGCATTGCTGTAATGGCTCACAATTTTTATGCTGTGTATCTCAGTCATAATTCTCTTTTATCAATCTTAGGGTCATCACTCCAAAGAATATGGCTTAGCAGAGATAGAAAAGACCCCCAACATGTTTTTGACACAGAAGCAAGAATATAAAAGCTATGACAGTGGTGCCACATCTATCAGCATGACTAATTCAAGTGGTCAATAGCAGGTCTCTAACAAGGAGTGTATGGAATACATCCTGTATAGAAATCCTGGAATAAATATTCCAGCACCACACACAGCATAAAATGCCTCACTTTCCTTAGTCTGCTGAGCAGAGCCCTAGTAGACTTCATTTTTGTTGGGGTTTTTCTCCCAAATACATAATTTTGAATATGCAGATACATTTGTTCCTCTTAGACCCTTTCAGTTCCCTGAAAACAAAGATGAGTGGGAATTTAGTGTTATTATTTGGAAAGCTGGCTCCTTGTATTTTATACATCTGCACAGACAGACACTAAAGGCAATATATGCCTCTCTGCTTTTTAAACCTCTCCCTCAATCTTATACATGTGGTCACAAGAAAACTAAGTGAATGGACACTGTCACAGTTTTTGCACAAAAATCAAATAAGTAAACACAGTCTCCTGTCAGGTGCTTAAATTCATCTCAAGGAACGCCAGTAGAACAAGCTAAAAGGCTACACAAAAAACAAGGGTGAAAATTGCTTAATGGACTTCAGAGTCAAGTCAGAAACAAGACACAGAATTACTGCTTGAAATTGGAGCTCTCCTTACTAACACAGGAACAAGCCACAGGATGAGGATCCGAGACAAGGTTTCATGAGAACAGAAATGCTTTGGATCTATAGATTGATTGGACAAAGCTAGGAAACTGTGCTCACAGAGCTGGATAAGAGTGCCTTGTATAACAGAGAAATCTTGCAACAACTTAAGAAGCCCAGAAGAAAAATGAAAAGTGCCTCAGAAAAGAAGCATAACAATCCTGAACCTGCAGGAGAAAAGGAATGTGCAGAGTCCTGGCTGGTTGGCTTCTCCTCACTACCAAATGCCTTAACTAGTACAGAACCTGATGAGGGAATGTTACTTACTATTACAGAATAAAAAGGCAACTGACATGAAAAGGGCAAGAGTGTCCATTAAACAATTTCCTTTTAGGACTGCTATCTGGACAATGCAACTACAAAACCATACCCAGCTGCCTAAACACTTAATGTTATTAAAAAAATTAAAGGCATGATTGTGGTCAGCTCTACACAGGTATGCAAAATGAAACAAGAAACATTCTGTTGCTCTAGAGTATCTACAGCAACGTCAGAAACATTTCTGTTCTTAAATTATGACCCACAATAATTATAGGAGTTTAGAATTGCTGCCATTTAAATATACTTTCTGTGCCCTAAGAAAAACTGGCAGCACTGGCCTGAACATTGGATGTATCTCACAGACAAATGGAAGTTCCCCTTACCCATAAGGGCACATGAATGAGGAAACAACTGACTGAAGCGTTGTGAAATTAATCTTATGCATGCAGAATAAACATAAACCAGTTCTGTAAAATTCTCTCCTTGAAAGACTCAAAAAAGCCACCATGTAACAATGCTAATGCTTCCCATATGGGCTTCAATAGTGTTGCTAGAGAAATGCTGCATACTAATACTGGTGTTAATGCTAATAGCAGTCATATCACACTGCTTAGCAAGACACCTATTTAATTAGTCATAAGTACATTGGTACCTGGCAAAAGTACAAGTGTCTATTAATAGAGAGCTCTTTCACTGTCTCACAATATTAACATATACAAACGCACTTAAGACCCAGACAAATAGGAAGAATATACCATCTGTGGTACTGAGCATTTTTACTCTCATCAGTACAACCTGCAAGTTGAGGTGTATTTGACTTAGTCAATAAAAACACCTTACAGCTCTGATTCTTTATTCAATCAAAAAAGGATCCTTCCAACAGAGTATATCAGTTCAGTGGGGCTGTGGAATTAATTGTTGCTAAAGCAGTTAACCACTCGTGAATTTAACTGAAGTGAATTTCAACCCAAGTAAAAGATTTTTGTATTTCAAGGTATTTTAAGTCAAGAATTTCAGAAGGTATATCTACATAAAACCATACAAGTTTACAGTGTTAAAATTAATTCTAGTAAGTTTTCTGCAAGAAATGTTCCCATAAAAGCACCCTAGCTGCAAAGAGATCTTCATGCTTTTATCAAGGATAGTGAATTTGTTTTACTTTTAAAACATAAAACAAACTCACGGTGTGTGAACTACCAACAGTAGATGACATTTCATTGAACAATTTCTGAGGACGACTGTCTCCTTAAGTGAGTGAGGTTTCAAATGTTTCTTTGTTCAAAACAATTGCATCTCACAGACCACATTCTGTCCCTTTAGAGATACACACTTCAACTCCCCCCTGAAACCTTCTTTTCTATGGCCTGACCTATACACCTTTGTACTCAATCTACCAGGACACAAAGTAATCTTCCGTCTCAGCAGCAAAACACTCTATTGCTGCAATGTTTAGAGAGTCAGCCACACATCCTTTGCATAAATAACTATTTAGGACAAATCAAACTAACCCTATTGATCTATAGAGAAGTGTAGCACTTGAGGACACCTCCAGTGTAAAGGAAAAAAGCCAAAGGCATTTTTAAAAATTTTTCACCTTCTCAATCCTGATACAAAGTGTAACCTAGAATCCAACCTTCTGGCCCTTACCATTCTGCGCAGATACACAGGAAAAGGAATGTTTCTGTTTATAATGTGTACTTAACTAAGGTGTTCTCAAGGAATACCATAATTCCTACTTCATGATCTGTCAGATCAAGAGAAGGACACAACTGATAGAAATGGAAGGGGAGCTTGGTTCAAAAACATAAGTAAAAATAAATTAATAGCGGTACACCATGGCTCTTAAGTTTTGCGGGTTTGTCCTCTATAGAGACCCTATTTCTTAAAGAGTTTCTGAAGAAACAAAAAGAGGAAGCAGACTAGCAATGAAGATTAAAAAAGCCAAATCACTAAATAAGAACTTTTAAAAGGCAAACTGATACCTCTACACTGGGGTGGGATGCACAAGCATCAAAATTTACACAGGCTTTTAAAATTATTTATCTGAAAATCTGACATTGTGCTAAGAAGTAAGATTATCACATAATGATGCAGAAATACAGGAACCAAATGCAAGAGCTCTTTTTTTGTCAAAGGATTTGAGATTAGACATACATACAAGCTTTTCTCCTATTTTTATTATTTTGTAGTACAAAATAATTTTAAGGATTGACTAGGTTTATCTAAAATCTTCACAAAAAAAAAGGTGACATTGTCTGAACAGCATTACACCAATAACTTCACAGTTCATGTCTGTCTGCTTAGTATTTTACTTTCACCTGTCTCCAAGAACCCAAGTGGGACAATTTCAGGATAAAACACTGAAGGATAAAACACTGAGAATATATTCTCTTACAGGAAAAAATGTAGGTGATACACAATATCAGGTCTTACTTAGACCAGTCTCTGGCCTGTCTATTTTTAATTAGCAAACAAGTTTTCAGCAATTCCCTCCCCACTTGGCAGACTGCAGGGTGGCTGCAGGACCACGACCAGACAGGCCCATACACCAGGCACACCAAACACAGGCAGGCTCTTGTCCAAAGACTGGTGGCTTAGTAGGCATGGCAACGCCTCCCTGGGACTTAAGAGATCAGTCTGACATACCTCCACTCCTCTGAGGATACCTGGTTTTAGCATACAGCTTGTTTAGGATATAAAAGTCTGTCTGCATGCAGACACCCCTAGAGAATGTGCAGCCTTCATACTGTTTTTCCCAGATAAGACCATTCCATCTTTGAAAGCAACGTGAAGGGATAGCAAAGGAAAGCTGAAATGCTGTCTTCATTTACACAGTTGAAGATAATGACTCATTTTCTTAAAACCTTTTCCCCACATTTCAGATAAAGACACTTGTATTTGCAAACTTAAATACTTAGCTAGCACTTGGTAATATTTTCAAATACATCAGATTACTTACTGAAAAATCTGGGTTTAATCAACACAAAACTATTCATAATGTTGAACTGAAACTCTCCTACTTTCCATAAAATAGAAGTACACACAATGAGCAAAAATTGATTCCAGTGTCAAAGTCAATAAAAATGTAATTACTCCGTACAAAGCAGAGCAGCATCAGTGGGACAGATTCAGGAAACTGCTTTCAAAATACTATCAGAGTGGCTAAAAAGTATCTTAATGTTTGGTAGTATAGGCTCAAATTCCTTTGGATAGATGTGGTTATTAAAGACCTCTCCAGTACACTATGAGTTTAAAGAACCATAGCTATATCCTTCTTTTTCGTATATAATGCTTTAAATCTGGTTCATCAAGTGAAAGACAGACAACAGAATGAAAACAAGCATATTAACATTTCAGTAATTTATTTAGAATTATTAAAGTTAGTGGATTTATATGTTTATATGAATAAAAATTTGTCTTTACTCAGTTCCAACCCAAGAAAGAACTATCTATTCTTCACATAAGCTGATTCATTTTATTTTTACTGAAGCTGCTAGCAATATAATAATATATAGCTAGCAGCTTCAGTAAAAGCTTGATCTATCCACTCAACTTGATTAGTGCAGCCCTTGTGATTATTTTAAGGAATTACAATCATTATATAAATAAATGAATAGAAGCATTTTGTTGTGAATGCATATGTAACTGAACTTTATAAAGGTAGGTATTACTAGCCTGCAGACACAACACTGAAGCACTTTGTTGATTTAAAATACAGGTATATTCTTAGAGGCATAAACTTCTAAGAAGAAAATTAGGAAGTTATAAAATTCTTACACCCCCTTTAAAAGGCAGCATACACATGCTACATACTTAGATAATTATAGTCTCCATAATGAAGAATAAAAAAAACCCAAACAACAATTTATTGGTTATTGATGAAAAAATGTAATTTTGAATAGGTATTACTCATGTTCTCTCAGAATTTGCTCCTTTCACAGTTAGAGGCCTACAAGTTAACACTGGCTTAAGTTTTTGTCTGGAAACACAGAACTATTCAGAATTACACTGGGAACATCCCACTGGAGCATCCTACCACACCAGGGAAGCCAGTACAGAATATACAGTAATACTACACATTAAAGTACAGCTGTGATAGAAAACAACTGTGATTTGTAGTGCCAGAATAACACCAACGAAGTGTCAGGTTAGTCAGCCCTAGCAGTAAAAATACAGAGTTGCCAATACAATTTAGGCATTTGTATATTGAGGAGCTTCAACTGACACAACCATACTACCCATGAATTACGCTTTTTCACTTGCCTAAATTGTGCCAGTTCAAGTTTCATGTGTAGCAAAGTTGTAAACACATATTCTGCTTCAAAAGTCCTAGTGAAGGAATTACTTATATGCACAAAACTGTCCATAATCAAAAAGCCTTTGTGAAAAATTAAGACCTTAGAATGCAACTATTTTATTTTTAATTTCATTCAATTTATTTGCATTAGAGTTTAATCTTTTTTTTACACTTCTGAAATCTAAAAGCTTTTGGAGTCACTCTAACATTTTATCACTCTGATTTTTACTATGTAGTATTTAAGATCATACATAACAATTATATCTGAAATATGAATACAAAATACATGTAAGTGATTCACAAACTTCTATTTCCTCTCAAAAAAAAAAAAGACCTGTTCATTATGCAAAATTAAACCAAGAAAAAACACCACCTCCCACAGGAAAAAAACTAAATTTCCACAAATTTTATGGAAAATTATACAACAGATGCATTATTTTAATCACTATTTCAATTTTTCTGCAGTGAATGCAAAGATTTCAAAACAGGTTACATACAGAGCAGTACAGAATTTGTCCTGGAAAGCAGAAATCATAACAAGAAGATTCCAATCCAAATTAGAGCTGCTGCACCTGCTGCTACTTAAACAAAACAAAAAATAATAGTGTCCTTAAACAAGTGAGACTTATCTCCTTTTAAAGTACAATTGCCTTCCCCAAACTGCAAAGGGACAGACACGAATGCCTTTAACAGGATCATAAGATTACAGTGTAGATTATATTGAATTTATCACAGTAACAGTGAAATACAAGCAAAAAAATGGGCACATATGCAACCTTCAAAACTACCTATTAAAATAGTCAGTTCTCATCTTAATTAAGCACAATAAATCAAAACAGCTACAAAGCAGAGTCTCATATTGCTGGAATCTGCAAGAACCTGTTTTCAGAGAAATACTATTACACTAGTTGAAGTTCTGGCTTGAAATTCTTACAAAAACACTTTACATGGTTAACAAAACATTTTTCATTCTGTTCTGTTCTCTGAGATCTTATGAATTCTTTTCAATTATTAAAGTATAAAACATTTAATAGGATCCATCTTTTCTACTGTAATACTTTGTATTGGCAATTATGAAGTGAAAATAACAGCAGAAGCAAGTGATTTGCAGATCTTACTTTTCCAAATGCTTAATCTAAACTTTATTAATCTGATATATTTAAGAAAAGCCATCTAACTATTTGTCTCCGTTTAAGGTTACCTACCAAACACATTACTTTGCAACTAACCTCTATACATAAATATGCTAAGAACAAGAAAGCTACAAGAAATAAAATAAACACAATACTTATAATGACCATACCTAGTAATAAGAACCGCATTATCATGGTGGGCAATCCCATTTTCTGGAATGGTGTTTCCATCACTTTGGTGGGAGAGAATGGATTTCTGCCACTTACAGAAGCTATCGAGGGACTTGTCTGCATGGTGGTTTATCTCCAAGTTTGGCTGCAATACAACATGCATACCAGAAATGTTCCAAACAAATTACTAAGGTCAGTTGTTAAGCCTTTTGAAAACTAAAATGGGACTATAATTAGAAGCAGTGGTTTCTAGGAATAAAATCTTCTTGCCAAATTTCATTTCTGTAAAATCTGACCCCAAGTTCAGTTGTGTATTACTGAACCATCATTCTTTCTGATCCAACTTTAATAATCATTTTGTCAATACAGAAACAAAAATCAAAATACAGATCTAAAAATAAAACTGACATCCCCGAAGGTGTAATAATAGTCACCTAAAGTAAGAATACATATCATTGAGATGATACACCAGGAATATTCCTTTGAACTGCTTCATCTTGATTAAAGTAGTGAAAAATTACATGATAGGTTTTGTACTCAGAGCCAGCACTTCAAGCTATAATTAAATAACTCTGCATTATACAGCAATGTAATTTGTATTTCACATGTATAAAGCTTAGCACAACAGCTCTTACCTGATCTTCAGTGAGGACAATCAAACGTGTCACTATTATATTCACAACGTTTCCTAGACTGGAATCACGATAAAGTTTGGCAACCTGACCTCCAGAAAATAAGAAAAGGCACAAAGTCAGACAAGAAACACTACTTACTTCCTAAATGGTTAAAAATTAACCCAATTTCCTCATGTAGTTCCATAATGTAAAGTATGATTGTCACCTAAATACAAGTGATTTTTTGACCAAAAAATGACCATTCAGTAAAAAAAAAACCCTTTTGAGTCACACATTTCAATTGAAATATACCTTGTTTCATAATTCATCCAGCACAATGAGCATTTAGAGTGTCAACGTAAGCAGAACTGTATAATCTGAATGTAATTATTTGAATTCAAAATTAAAGGCAGCAATTTAAAAGTAATCACAACATACTTCTTGACAGAAAAAGCACTGCATTTTCCCCCAAATGCTATGATTTTCTGTATTTAAACTATTTTATTCCTGCAAGCTAGTAGATATATTAAGGCGTTATTCATGGCAACAAACAAGCACTCGACAGGTCCATTATGGTTTCAGTACACACGTATTGATATGAAGACAGAGAAGGATGAAACTTACAATATTCATTACACTCAAAATGTAGTGCTCAATGTCTTTGCGACCATGGTATCCCACCATCATTTTGTCTGCTACTACCAGCGTTTCCACAAACCGTTCAAGGCTTACGGATCTCTTCTGCCGACTATGACCACTCAGAGTGCCATTGACTGGAAGTGAAGCTGGAAAAGCAGATGCATCACTCATCCACCAAGGTTTGCCGCTTCTTGTGAGGTCTTCTAGGAACCAAAACAATTAAATACTTGAGAGGGAGTCACTAGTAAAACCCATTCAAATGCAGCTGTTCGAGATTTGTTGATTGCCATCTTCAAGGTTCTAACGAAGTATTTCTTGAGGTGAAGAAAAATTAAATTTATTTCTTTTCTAAATTATTTTTAAATAACTTATATAGTGGAAAGCCTGCTTTGAGCTCCAATAATCTCAAGTCTCCTTAAATTTGAATTACGATGGCAAATCCACAATCTTCTTAATAGATCTGATTTTGCACATTACATTATTATTAAAGATTAGTTATAATTAACCACAAGGACACAGAGTTTTAAGAATAAGAACAACACAGCCGTAACTTCTGGGAAGAAAAAAATATTAGAAACCAAAACTTCAAAATTAATGTAAAAGTTATCAAAATTGACTAAGGAATTAAACATGCTCATAAAATACTAAAAAGCTTTTTTCCCTCCGACAAAGTCTGTAATTTTTAGGCAATTACGCTTACATGCCTAAAATGAATCAATTTTCTCTTCAGAAAGCTATCAGATTATATTTTATCAACTTGTGAAATAACAGTAATAGAAAGTTTTAAATGGTCAGACATGGGATAATTGCTGTAGTTATTTCAACACAAATTTCAGTTCAAATATGTTGATTCTTGTTTTCCTTTCAGGTAAATACATAGAAAAATATTTATTGGCCGCAAGAGATAAATTGTTAAAAATCCAAAGAGCTGTAATTATCAGCAAAACAAACATTACAAGATGACTTTGAATTCTAATTCCTGTCCTCAGGCCAAAATTTAATCCATCCTTCCCTACAAAGGAAGGCGAGGATGGATTCAATTTTTTGGCTTTTTTAGTGTGCATCATATATCCCTTTTCCACAAAAGCCAACACAGATCTCAAGCGAAAACTTAGGAAAGTATATTGTTAGTCTGGTTTTATCTAAGTAAGATTTCAAAATATCTAAGTTATTCTTGGTATTTACAGATGAGCACAAGAACATCAACAGATACATTTACATCTGTCTGAGCAGGACTGCTCAAGTGAGCAATTTCTGAGATGCATCATTGCTTCTACTAAAACAGGGTCAGCTAAGGATGAGTAGAGATAGAACCAGCACCCCCCATAAAAAAAACAATTCTTTATGCAAGTCAGCTAAGCACACTGATTTCAAAGAGAAAAACTACACCACAAAGAATGTATGTTCAGGTCAAAACCAGGAATATAAACCTTTAGCATTCCCACTGTTGCAGTGTTTCACAATTTTTGAGGCTATGGTATTGGCTCTAAAAGGTGCATATTTTAGAAAAGTCAAAAAATTTAAATAAACCTGGTAGTTATAAAAACACCAGTAGCAAAACCGTCCTCATTCTGCAATGGGTATAATCCATTTTGAAACTCTGTACAAAGTACTAAAGCCTGGTTTGGATTCTATAATGACTACTCAGCTTTCTCCTGGTTTTCACCTCTATTGTAGAAAATTCAAAGTTGCTTGAATTGTTCAAAGATTTTAATCTCACTTAAACAGTGACCTAGAAATGTCTGGAATTTTCTCTTAGAGATACCATACTAAATTTTTAAAAAACTCATTCTTTTTCAAATTACAAATGCTGATGGTTTCTGATGCTCTTGGAGTGTTAGAAGTATTTTAGAAAGGCAGTCTTGCTTCCACATTAATTCTAAATTTTCACTCATAATGCAAATTATTCTAAACATTTTAAAACTTCTGATTTCAAGCATAAAACTTTCAGAGGAAAAAAAGAGTGTTTTGGAATTGTCTTCACAGTATCTTTCAAACAAAGGTCTCAGAAGACTCCACAAGAACAACCATATTTTATTTTCTTATCAGATAAGAAACTTAGGCTTCAGCTGATCTCAAAGTAATGAGAAAGCTGGAAAAAATCCTTGCACTCCAGCATGTATGAATGCTTATGTTGCTTTTCCCTAAAAAAACACTAAATAATGGTGACTAAATTATTTAAATGCTAAAACAGATCAATAAATAAAGATCTACAATTTATTTAACGAAAATAGTTATGTGGCAATTTACATCATTCTTCCATCATATTCATAAGTTAAAAAAGAAAAAATTGAACTCCATTAACATTGAACATAGTTATAAGGAAGTAAACAAAGGGAAAAATAAAAAGGAAAAATAAAGGAAAAAAACCCACAGAAAAATACTATAATTGACCCCAAAATAATTATTGCAGAAGTGTGAAGTCAGGTTTTAAATTGAAACTGAAAAGAAATCCAAATCCATGTAGACATGGAGTTCACAACTGCTGTACACAAGTTTTCCCAAGTCAATTATCTAAAATATTGGGTGGTGGTCAAGGTAGAGAGAAAGAAGCTCAAATAGAAAAATATCTCAAAATGCAATAGCAAACTTATGTTAGATCCAATGTTATGACAATACTTCAAAGCAAAACATTATACTGTTTTTTTCTAAATATTTTAGCACTATTATTTTGTACATCTAGCAAGCTTTTATTCCATTTCTGAATATACCAACTGTAAAGTCTGATATGAGTGAAATCACTACCTAAATCAAAAAACAATAGAGCTACCCAGAAATAATCTGCTACTCTGCAGCTTCCATATGTCAATTTTTGTTGTTTCTCAATCCTATTCAAATACAGCATTTGGCAAGGTAATCCAGTGGTCTCAAACCCCATTGAAGCAATTGGACTTTGGCAGTGGAAAACTTCTTACCAAGGCCATAGTGATTTCAGCTGTATTTAATAAAACATAATTAATTGGTGACAATACATACATGAAACACAAATTCAACATTTTATATTTTGAATATTTTTATGATTACATGATTAAAATGTAATTTAAATTATGAAAATCTATCCTGTGCTCTCATCTGATTCTCCATGCCTCTCCAATTTTCTTCTTGTATTAGCTACCATAATTCTACCATTGATTATGAAGTAGCCCATCACTTATTCATCCCAGTCAGTTCTGATTGTGCATTCACCAAATTCTGTATTCCACTTTCAATTCTATTACTGTCATTTTTCTCAGAAAAGTCAGAAACTACACTCCCCTCATCTCTATCAACACTTCAAAATTCTGACCATTTCCCTGATGGAGAACAGGTACAAAATAAACTAGGTTACAGTAGGGGAAACTTGAAAAACAATGAATAGTGGCACAGTTCCTCAGGCAGATTCCTCCCTGCATATAATACTAGGAAAACTGTTCTGAAGGTAAAGTTGAAATCAGCCTCCAGACAAAATAAATCATATACTGCCAAAAGGTAGTTACAGCTTTGTTACAATTGCATTTAACGACACAGAATTGGAGTGCTCAAAATTTCCAAAACCAGTCAAATTCTCTAAACATCACTGAATATCTGGCTTTAATCCTTGGGTGTGAAAGCTGCAAATCTGAAAATTAATATTTGCCTTTACTTGTTAGGTGTGAGTGGGGTTTTTTGTTTTGTTCTTGTTTTGGTGTTTTGGGAGTCTTTTTTAGGTATTTCAGAATGCTTTGTATGCCATTTCCCTTTAAGATAAAGCTGCAACAGTGCTCAGAAAATGAGTTTTAAAGGCTTTGGTACCCATGAGGGTAAAACAGAATGTCATCTGGAAAAGCAGGACCTTGCAGTCTTTGCAGAGAGTAATTTTTTTTTAGACATTTTAATGGAGTGGAAATAGTATACAGAACAACAGGAAAAGGAGAAAGTGAGATGAATGAGCACCATAATAATCTCAGACTTGTAAAAAGCAGTGCTTTAGTACTATGGTAAATTAAGGACTTTGGGCTGCAAAAACTCAGGGAGTGCAAGGGGCTTCCAAGAATAAAGGTACCATCAATTACACAAAGTAATAAATGCTAAGTATTACACTACGTTTTACAAAAAATGCATGCAAGATGTATAGCTCTAATCAACCTGTGATCCATGTGACAGATACCAGCAGAATAACTGAACATAGTCTGACAAAAGTAGCTGCCTCTGCTTTGTGGCTTGGAACACAATGACTTCTAAGCATTACTCTAGAGGACAAGATCCAACAGAGGCCAATTTTCTTTCTTTTTGTAGAAGTATAATAGTGGTAAAAATTTGTATGTGCCTACATTTCAAAACCTTCCACTTATTTCAAGAGGATTAAGTGACAGCTCTCCCAGTAAAATGAACATATACTAGTACCCTTATTTTACAGTTAGCAGATAGTAACATTTAACAGACTTGTTTTGCAATATTAGAAGCACATATATTGAATAATGTTCTTAAACTAAAACAGAAGTTACATACATGAAGTCTGACATTCCATAAACACAATTAACTGAAACACTCAAGAAAAAGCTATCTCCCAAGAATGGGATCTTGCAGACAATCTGTACTGTAAGCTTAGACAGCTGGTGCCACTAAACATTATAAACTCCAAAAGAAATTAAAATAAATTATATCAATGAACAGTGATATTATTTTATTTTAAGACTAGTTATTGTCAGTCTGCCCCATGCACTGAATCTCACAGAATGCAACTTCCTAAGTCTGAACTTTTAAGAATAAGCTATTACTGAAATATAAACAATTGACAAGGTTAGAACATTTTTCTAGCAAGTTAAAAAATTACTTTTGTGCTCTAAAAGAACTTATCAGATTTACTCCACACTGTCTTCAAGAGGTTAATTTTCAGTTTAATCAAGGGTTATGTCAGAGTACTTGAACCATGTTATTTGTAGAACTTAAAACTACTTTACAAAGAAAGTATCTCTCCATCAAAACTATATAATCCTGCCCATAAGGCACATGTAAATCACATATTTGACTATAATGGAATAATGTCAACCAACTGGAACAAAAACCAGTACCAAAACACTATAAACATCTGTAAACAAGAAAGATGTGGACTCAGTTCCAAATTTATTGATAATCATAATGCTAACATATTTATTGCATATCAGGTTTCTTCAAATGAGATGGAACACATACAAAACATTGAGCTGTAACATGTAGTCACTCAAGCATGCTTTCCTATTAGGGAATGAAGTACATTTATACACATTTTGAGGAAGCCTGTGTTCATTTCTACCACTGTACGCAACATAGGCATAAAACAACACTTACTCCTGCTTAGTTTTTGAAATACACTACATTCTCAATCTGAATCTGAAAAAAAAGAAAAATCAAAACTACTTTTCAACAACAGATTATATCACCCAGAAGGAGGATTCTCATAGCTATATTCTCCGCTATGTCTTAAATGTGGAACAAGCAAGACCTTAAAATACATCTTAAGTTATCGTTTTTTAAAAGGAATGACACTCATTCTTGTTTACCTGAGACTCCACAGTGACTGTGATCATAGAGGTGTTGCTGATGCATGGTAGATTTTTTGTATATAACATGAGGATGACCATTCTCGTAACTATAGTTACTAGAATCTTCTGTTATATTTCTTAAAGGCTCAATAAAATACTCATCATCTTCTGTAGCAATGACTCCATGCTTAAAGAAGCAAATAAGAAAACAAAAGCTTACAATAGACAATATGGAACTACTATCACAAAACTTAACTTTAAAAAACATTCTCTCTGAAGAAATCTGCAGCTAGATGCTAACACATAAAACAGTGCATGAACCAGCTCTCTTTTGCTGATTTTAGTATGAGCACTATTTATAGTAGATGCCTATAAACAATACAGTGAGAAAAAAATAGAACTATCATTGTACTATTTGTGGAGCGCTTTCACTTTTTTTTTTTTTTTTTGGTAGATGCAGTTAAAAAAGCAAGAGGTATTCTCAAAATATTACAAATAATCTCTTCACAAAGATGTTCTGAAACTACATGATTCATATCCATTAAAAATTACACCAAGCCAAAATGGCCTTGCTCTAATGGGGAGTCCAATATCCCTCTGTGATTCCATACTGCTAGACACTTAAAGCCAAATACTTCATCAAAGACAAAACATCATGAAGGATTAATTTTAGAACACATATGGAAAAAAAAAAATTACATCCAGACACAATCCCAAAACTGAGTTATTTAATAGAAATCAAATTATTTATATTAAGTTACATTGTCTACAAAGCATTTATTCCATAAAAACTCCTGCCACAAATCTAGCAAATAAGAGTTATTGCAGACTGTACACTAGATCTCATTCTCCATAACAAATGAACTTTTTTTTCTCCCTCATACTGCAGTGCAGAATAGTAGATATTCTATTCTCATAACTTTCACATTTGTGAACTCAGCTTCTTCCAAACAGGAAGTGGTTTATGGAAGAAAGGGGAGATTTCAGGCCAACTATGCAATTTCCTGAACCTTCAGCAATTAAAACTGAACTTTAGCAGAAAATCCAGGTTTTGGATCCTTTCAGATATAGAAATATTGGGGAATAAACCCTGACAGACTTCTACACCAATGTTTGCTAAATAAAAAACCCTGATACCCATATGTAGAAAATTCTGAATGTGTAAACTTTCTATACAGGGAAGAGCTGTTCATCAGACAGAAGCCTGGAAGCAGGAAATTCTACATTCATATCCTGACTTGATGAATCACAAATTTCTACCACATCTTTTATCTGTAAAACAAATACTACACATGAATTTTTTTAAGACCTCTATCATCAGCCATAAGGCCACTTGCTCAGTATCTGCTCTAAAAATATAATGCTGTTTTCAAAGACTGGAGCTTGTCTTTGCACTCTTGGTCAAAACTCTCATCCTGCTACTGTTTTGTACATAAAATGCCTCCTGTTCTTCACTTCTGAAACAACAGTATAAAACTTATAAAATAAAAAATCCTAAGTAACATGTCCAAAACAAGTGTTTTCCAAATAGAAGTCTATTATTAATTGTGAAAATACATGTATGAACAGACTGCAGCCTTCAGTTACGCATTCCCTACATTGTGAGTGCAAAAGTAAGTGTTCCTCTTCCGTGGAATTTTTCATTACTAACTCGATTATTAACTCAGAAAGTAACATCAGGGTCTAAATTCACCTGGAAGATGCCAGCATCAAATTCCTCTTACAATGCCTTCTTGCTGCTTGAAGTCTAAGATTTTACTAGAAAATAAATCATTTACTGGTATACTGCTGCTTAAATAGTATTGAAAATATAAACCAAATTGTAACTGGGCTTGCCAGATGTGCAGAAAGAACCTTGACAGTTTGGACTGCATCCAGTCTGGATGTCAGACATCTGGGTTCAAGTGAATCCTGAGCCATTGTAAGCTCTGGTATTATGTTCCCACAGGAAGAGAGTCCTGCAGAGTGGTTCTAGCCAACACCATCAGGCTGTCTGCCTCATGCCAAGCCTGAGGAGACAGAGGTACCATCCAACCTGTGGCACTGTCTCTGAGACACAGTGGGTCCTCACTTAAACTCCTCCAGAGCATACATCCTTATGTCTGTACTCAAGTCCAGTCATGTTTCCAAGTCTAAGCATGAATGAGATAATTATAACAGATACTGAAACTGGTAATTCTAAGTGGTGAGATTACCTCAGTGGAACTAAGTCATTTCAGATAGCATAAAACACTTAATTGCAGCACTAATTCTCTATACAAATTGCATATTTGCTCCTGCAAATAACTAAAGAATATCTGCAAAAAATGGTCACAGTTCCTTCAGGTACTAGCAGTGAAAACAGTAAGGGGAGCATCACTATTTTTTCCAATGCCTAACTGCTATCTGATCTCATTTGCACAAATGCTATGGTGTTTAAGAAAAGATGTTTTAATAACCTTTCATTAAGGAATTGCAAATACATTTTAACACAGATCTACAAGCAGGTAGTGAAAACATATGTGTGCTCAGTCACTGCAGTCAGACAAGTGATTCAATAAGCACTGGAAACACACTGACCCCTGCATGTGCCTTTCCCATGAGCCTGGCTTAGGTGTACCATTTTAAGCCCAACAGTATTTTTGCTTGCAAACCAAATTGTCCTTCCAGTGCTAAATTGAAGCAAACTACCTTGTTGAATCACAGTGATTCAACTTTTAAATCACTGATTTTTAAGAAGCACTCTAAATTCTGCAATTAAAAAGTACCTTGGTGATGGCCAGCATATATTCTAATTTTAAAAAATTCATCCAGATAGATACCTGCATTGTTTATGTATTTAGCAATGCCTAATTAATACATAGGAGGAAGTATACTATTATATCCAAATCAACAGTCTAAATACCAACTTTGATTTATCATCCATTATTTGAGAAAAACAAAACTTCAGCTGAAAAAGGAGTTTGAAATAATGCCCACTTAATGCATGAAAATTAATTTTCATTTTCTTTTTAGGTGTTGCTCTTGTATTTTAACAATTCATAAATTAAATTTCTCCTCCAAAGCACCACCAATATCATTAAGACATAAGAATGACCAGAAAAGGTATTGACATAATACCATGGATATAAGAAACAAGCTGAATGCACCAAGTATGTTACTACAAGGAACATTCCCAAGATTATTATCTAAAACAGATTGTTTGAGGTCCTGTGTTATCCAATCCCACTACAGACTGCCAACTCATGCTAACATATACAAGGTCTGGTTCCAGCAGCTTGACATGCTCAGACAAATCTGTGAATCCACATGGAGTTCCCCTGAATTTGTGAAAAAGAATCTTTTTCTGTCAGGCTGTCCAGCCAGAGCCTTAACCTCCTTCAGATGGGGGACATCCATCAGTTGCAAAAGCAAACTGAATTATGGGGGACAAGTAAGCACATGCCTTTTCCACACAGCACTATAGTTTCACAATTTTTCCACGCCTTGAATCTTCTTAGGCTTTATGCTTTATCCATTTTTAATATAAAGTACTAGTAATGGAAACCTCTGAAAACATGTCAGTGTTGTTCAGTATGTCAACAGCTGGCTATACACCATGATTTTACGACTGAGGAAAAAGATTGCATTAACTTACTGTGTTCTCAAAGATGAAAAAAATAGTATCTGGCTGGAGACACCACATTATGGAATCTAACAAAAACTTAAAACCTTAAAACTAGGATAGGAACGGCTTGTATATAATTTTCTGAATACTAGCATTATACTGCAAAAACATATGAGTACCAAAGATAGCCCTAAAGACACTGATATAGAATTATTTCACATACAGCCAAAAATACCATAGTATATGTAAATTATGACCTATAAAAGTAGATATATTCTTTAGAGTAAAATTGGTTTTCAAACTCTTAAGAAAAATATTAGTAATTTATAAATATATTTATTTAGGAATACATGAAGAAAACATTAAGTCTTCTAGCCAAATAATTACCCACTGAAAAAGTAAGCTCATGCTCTTAAGCCACCATCATCTACCTGTGCTATCTTTATTATTTCTGTTTGGATTGAGATAATTGTGCTGTCCAGCACAAACATTACACAATGCATGAACTTCACATATATGGAAATACTGTGTGTTTTACATTAACCATTTACTTGGGACCACTGTAGCCTCAAAATAGATCCTACTACTGATCTTTTCAGGTCAAAATTACAAAATTTGCTACCATGCAAGACTTGTTTGAACACTCAGTTAAGAGTTTTGACACCTGGCAGAGAACAAAGATGAGTCAGAAGGCAAAAAGGTTGGGTTTTGCTTGATTTAATAAGTGAAGTCTCCAGAATTTCTCTGAATTTGCTCCTCTCAGAGTCAGTGAAACTCCATTTCCCTGAGGTGAAGTTCTCTCTTCAGCTAGTCTACCACAATTCCTTTTCTTCTTTCAGTATGAAATAGCTTAGAAAATGCCTCAGTCTGGTTGCCTTGTACCCAACATCCAAAGGCCCTAAAATGCTGCTCATTATAGGCTCTTTCATGATACAGCCAAACCTGCAATCCATCCACAAGTGTAGCATCCCCTACAGTAACCATGAGTTTGGAAGCCAGCAAGCCTGCAGACAAGACCTTCAATTTCCTCACATGAATGCTTGCTGGATTATAGAGCTTTCCTCACAACTTCAGACAATTTATAGCATAATCAGGGCCCAGCAGATGGAAGCTTCTGGACTGAAACTTCAGTAAGTAGCAGCCTGTAATTCTAGGGCACTTAGTAACTAGAAATATAGAGGGAGAGGCTGAAACAAGAAACAGTGATAGGAAAATGAACTGACTGCTTGTCACTTTTTTTTATAATGAAACTGAGAGAAAGCCCTCCTGACATTAATCTCAAATATAAGTGTTCTTCAAAGTCATACAACATATGTTATTTAAATCATGTTCTCACATCACCACTCTGAATAACTAATAAGAATAATTCAAGACATTCAATGAGGGGAAGAAATTTGACCTATTTGTCAACAGTAAAACCTAACAGGACAACTGGAGTAAATATATTGCATGCATTTTGTTTGTGAGCAACATTTACTGTGAAATATTACTTACTATTTGCTTCAGAGTTAAACTTAAAATGACAGGCTTTAATACAGATGTTAATCAAGGAATATTAGAATATGATTGGGAGTCATTTACAGACCAGCAATCAAATTGGAAAATGCAACAAATGCTTTATGTACAATGCATTCTGAGCTATTGCTAACTCTAAATTGTGATGGGGAATATTGTCTCCAATATTCACTGCCAATTGCTTTATTAAACATGTTCTAACAAGAAGTTGTATAACAAAGCATTCATTGGGAGGAATCATCATTTAAAAATAGCTTTGTGATGCGTTTATCTGAACGGAGTGGCAACTCCCATACACTGTGCTCTGGAAGGCACTGCCAACACTGGATGACAGAAGAGTTTGTGTAGAGTAGAGGATGGTATCAAGTCAAGACTACGGCTGCACCCTCTGCAGGATTCATGCCTCTGAGACAGAGCCATGTGTCACACCCTGCTGATGTTTCTGGAGCAGCACAGGAGCCTCACGTGCTTGTGACCAAATCTTCCTAAAAGACGCAGTGAACACCTGATATGTGAAGTCCCAAGTAAAGAGGCATGACCATGAAGAACTTGTGTGCCCAAAGACTAAATTAAGGCTGCCTTAACACCTGAAAGGCATACAAAAGGACTGACAATAGCCACTGAAGATGATTTATCTGGGAAACACTACACTGAAGTTTACTTACAAACACAAAGTTAACATACTGACACCTAGAACCACAGGCAGCTTCACTCCAGCAAACTGGACAGCCTGAGGGCAAAGGGAAAACATGCTAAATGTCACCTCAGAGTGTCGGGCACAGAAGAAAAATAAATAAAGAATTCTGCTTCCTCATGACATTTTCCATGCTTTTTAGAAGAAACTAAGTGTCCTAAGGAGCAACAGATGGGCAAAGACAACAGGAAAATACAAGCTTTTTTATGCTTCATCCCACCTTTATTTTCCTACCATGAAAGGAAAACAAGAGTCAGCTAGGGCAAGGGCAGGAGTTCTTGGCACACTCCCTTAGCCAAGGTAAAAGAGGAACTGAAATGGGATCACCATGGCACTTACTGCAGTCTCCAAGGGGAACAACTAGTCTGTGCATCAATTAGCATACAGCAATTAGCATAAAGAAGCATGCAGCCTCTTTTAAAGAAATGAGTCCTGAAAGAAGGGACTTGGTCTCCATCATATTTTAGCTGAAAAGAGCTCAAGCAAAGACAGAGTGTACTAGCTTTGAAGCCTAAATAACTGTGACAAGAAAAAAAAAAAGTTATTACATGGAAACTGCAATCGAAGTAAAAACTGTACTAAATTCAGACCTATTTGCTATTAGTCTACATGAACCAAATTGTAGTACCACACTCAATGGAACATCATTTTAATTCCATTTCTTTAAAAGTGTTCACTTAGCGCTGAAAATCCCCATCAAATATTTTTCCTCAGGAACACTCTGAAATGTTGAACTAGACTAGCATCAGGCATATCACAAGTCGCTGGGTGTAATGCAACCTGTCTAGATCTGAAAGAGCTGGCTTTTTTTTGAAAGTAACATCCCAAGAAGCATTATGCAATAGCCCTTCCAAGGACAAATGGGAATTAGTTCAACAACTCTGTGTCATCTTTTATTTTTTAACTTAGGAATTAGTTAGATCTGCCTATTCCTAACAAGAAGATCGACCAACATTCTATCATAATAAAAAACAGAGTGAGAAACCATAATATATATGTATATTTTTAACAGAGAAAACACCGGCTCTTGATTTAATATTTCCTAGTCATGTCTTTCTATTTCAGTATTTTGTTACTCAATAGTCTGCTTTTTTACTTCTTTGTATTAATGTTCTGATTTCTTTTTCCATGCACGTACTACTGTCATGTGATCAAAAGATCACCAGTAAGAGAAGAGATGATAATAAATTAGGTAAGAACTTCTAATTCTACTTCTGAAAGCAAAAGTTCACAATTTGTAAAACAAAATCTTTCTGGAAAAATGTTACATAATTACTTTCTGATGCTGTTACTTGCTAAAGACTTTTCATGTTTTGAATTTATAGCAATGATGATGTCTGCACCAAGCAATCCTTCTTTTATTTACTTAGTTTTTAAACCCAAATACTCAGAGACAGTGGGTGTTCAGTCCAATCAACATTTCTCTGTAGAGATTCAGTATCTTGGAGGATCCACTCTTTCCTCCTCCCTGCCCCTTGAGCTTGGAAGACTCTCATAAAGATCTCAGCACAGACACTTTGAACACTAAAGAGGCTGCCTGCTGGAAGACTACAGAATTGAGTCTTGGGTTTTCTACCCCTTCCTGTCTACTTGCTTCCCACAGGGACTCAGAAAACTGAAAGATATGCCAATTTAATTCTTCTTCTGTAATTTAAAAGGGACAAGCACACTGTTATACTGTAACATGTAATATGGACTTACCAGACCATTGCAGTTGCTTAAGGCCACTTTAGTTGTACTGTGTTGGTCTTGCAAATATCCTGTGTAATGACAGTGGTCTAAGAAATCATGCTTCCATTGCGGTCCATCTTTCCCCCAGTACTCTACTGTAAAATGTCTGGACACCAAATCTGTGTTGAGAGTCAGGTTTAAATGAAAGTGCTTGCCATAGGCAGAAAGTTTAAAAAATAATTTAGATGCTGCCAGTTCTTGGTCATAAGGGTCTGTGCTCCTCCTCCTTCTTGAGGGTTTAGGATTTTTCACAGTAAAGCTGAGGAAGGCTCCATTTTGATCAACCCTTATTGGGATTGTTAGTTGGTAGTGTTCAAGGTAAGACAGGAATTCCTCTTTGTAATCAATCACAAGGTAAGACAGTCCAGGGAGTGGGCATAGAAGAGAAGAAAATATAACAGGAAACAACAAGTAGTAGCATAAACATAGACCATTTTTGGGTAAATTTCATCACTCTCATGAGTAAAAGTCACCTTCAGGTAAATGAACAATGCAGCATTTTACAAAATAAAATAACATTATTTTCTTTCTTTGTAAGTCAAGAAAATGCATTTGGTTTTCTGTTAATTTGCTTATCACTGGAAATATGAAAGTTTTCTTGATACCTATATTTTCCTATTTACCAAAAATATGTAAATAATTGGGGCTAACTTAAGGGCATATTTTTCCCAGTGATATGATTCAAAGACAAAAGCTATAAAATCCACTTGAAAGAATACAAACAGTAGTAATGAAATGGATTATGTTGTAAAAACAAGATTAGATTCTTACTTCCTAGTCTAAAAGCATGTTAATTTTATCATGGCAAGTCTCTCAAATATTATCAAGTACATTGTACGAGATTTAATTTGCAAGGCTTTCTTACAGTTAAAAGTAGACAGAGAGAAATTAAAACAAGGAAATTTAATCTGTATGACAATTAATCATGATAAAGCTAAGAGCAGAGCCCAGATGAGCTCATTAATTATATAAACAAGGTTTAGAAAATATTACACAAATACAATGCAAAAATACATGCTTCTGGCTAGCTACAGAGATCAGACCCCTACCTTGAGAACTGTATGAAAGCCTGTTGTTACTGTGAAATTCCGATGAAACCATGACTAGGCTCAAAATCCATGTCCACGTCTTCCAAAAAATTTCCATAATTTAGAAAAAGCCAGCAAGTTCTTTTTTCTTTCTCCTTGGAGAGCTACCTGTGTGCTACAGAGCTAACTTCACTCCAGAATCGCACCATAACAGGTATATTTATTTTACACTACTTTCAAATTAACTATAGGATGTTCCACTTTCTGGACAGGTACTTTCTTCTATAGCTGTAGTCATGTTCTCAATTCAAAGCAAGTGTTTGTAAGATTCCTTAAGATATGAGACAGATGTTAGATTGGATAGTTACTGAACTTGCTCCATTTCTTTTCCTGAAAAACAGAAGAATATGAGTTAAGGCAAATTCTTTCTATTAAAACAGATCTATGCTGCAAAATACTAAGCCATCATAGCGAACTACACAGGGCAATATTTTGAGATAATATTCAGTAACAATTTTACAGTCACATCTAAGGTCACAATTTTACAAAAAGAAAAAACAGAAAGAGAGTTACCATTAACCTTGAAAAGCAGATCCATACAGCTTAAGATGCACTTTTCAATTTCATGTTATTTTTATGAATTCTTATACCTATTTAGAATTTCTTGTAGCTCAAATATTGTGCTCAGACTTGTTCCATCTATAATCAATGCTATTTACTCATTGATTTCAATTGTTAACAACATATCCCAGAATATGGGTAGATAAAGGAAGAACTTGAGAAGGAATCCAGAGTACAGATATCTGGTCTTTCTGAAGCATGCATTTTGTTATTACTCAGGCCAGGGTTCTGCTTATGCAGGCAGAATTCCCATTCACTTAAATGGGAATGCTGCATGTCAGAATACTAAAGAACAAATTTCAGTATCTAAAGCTATTCATCATACACATTCTAATATTTCAAATATTTGTTGTCATTTTTTTTTTTCATTTACAACACTAGTGCAACAATAGTAAAAAGTAGCTCTAGGTGCAGCCAGGGATTAAATGGAAGATCCATGCAGTCCACTTAAACGCTCACAGCACACCTGTGCACTAACTCTGCTGAAGCAGACAATTAAGAAACAGAACATCTAAGAAGGGGAGCTTGTTTAAAAACCAATTTCCACAAGCATACAGAATCTTACACGTGCACCAGATAAATGTGCCTTTCTACAATTTTAGGAATGATTTACAACATTCACTCAGACAGGCAATACAGCATGCAGCTAATGGACAATTTATGAAGGTTTTAAAAAGAGCTGTAACATCAAATCTCAAGAAAAAAATCAACATCACCCAAATCCTATTTACTGACATTACAATGACTATTTAGGTAATGCCTTAGCCAGTTTGAAACCCATCTAACTACCAATGTGTAAATGAGGCTAATCTGACCTTCTAAAAATCTTTCAAGACAGCACCCAGGATTTAATCAGGTTTGTCAAGAGACTAAAAGATACTTTGCAAACATGCTTTGTGCTTAGTAGTATTTTTTTTCCTGGGGAAGCATAAAGACTTTGTGATGCCATTCACATGTGGCAAGGTCTCAAAGAACATTAATAAACAAGCTCTGTTTGCATTGCCATGTAAAACCTTTATTTCCTAGCTAATATTTAGTTACCGTTCTTAGAATTTTGTAAGTTTTGAAGATACATAATTAACCCCATACTCTTTCAGCTACATTAATACAATAAGTAATGTGCCTTATTTCTAATCTGAGAATGTATAGTTTCAAATTCTTGTCATTGAATCTTGCTTTGTCCCTGTTTGCTAATGAGCTGGTTTGTTTTCTTTGTGTGCATAGTTATAATCTGATACAAGCACCTCTGAACACTTCCTGATAAGCAGCCCAACCTATTTGGTTTATCTCATTCTGTATCATTCAGTTGCCAGATGACTTCTGGAATACTTCTGCAGTTTTTCTCTGAACCATTTCCAATTCATCAGCATCCCTTTTCATCTGCAGACACCAGAACTGGGCACTGCAGTCCAGTAATGGCTCGTTACCACCATATATAGAGGTGCCTTACAGCTTCTACTTAGCCAAAATATCCTAACAGGGAATTCATGTTCAGCCTGATACACTGATAATAAATTATCCTAACATTAAGATCTCCTGAAACTGCAGTACCTAAGGAGCTAGATAGCTCAGACTACTGGACATAAATTGACAATACTCATTATTTGGTACCATTTACTATTTAGCCACCAATGGCCCACAGGATGGACCATAACCATATGTTGGTCAACAGTGTCAGTCACTCATGTCTAGTGTTCTTGCAGGGGTCTCTGAAGTGGTCTCCCTCATGTCAAGCTTCACACAAGACTAATCTCCTTTCATATCAAGCTTTCTGAAAGTTTCAGCAGAAATTTTTTTACCTCTCTTCTTCAAAAATATTGCCAGCTTCACAATGGATACGAGCTGACCATATGAAGCTATATTAATGTTTCCAGTTAAAGAGTGGTAATGCATGTGAATGATAAAGCACTCAGGTAACTTCAAGATAAAATACTTTTAATATGACATCTGGTAGGAACCCCCAAATCTGGACTCCATACTCTTTTTGGTTTATTTCCACTTTCTTTGGCAGCCTATTTTCACTGTAGGTTATTGTTGAGATGCAAAACTTGGTCAACACAAACCGTACAGTAAGAAACTTCTAATATGCCATGTGGTGAACTACACATTCACCCACTGGTAAATGTAGGTGTGGCTCCATGTCCTCAACCACCACCTAAAAACACAGATCCCGTCTGTTAAGAGCTCTGCCACACAGGAAAGGAATGGTACAAGATGTTTTCTGATGTCAGTGACAGAACAGCTGCACAGACTGGCATTTCTGTGAAGGCACTGATGAAAACTGTGGCAGTCCTTCCACTGGTGTCATGAGGTTCCTACCCAGTGACATTCACTGAGGAGAAAAAGTTAGCGGAGTACAAGTCTTATTGTTAGCGGAGGCTGAGGGAGCTGGGGGTGTTTAGCTTGCAGAAAAGGTGGCTCAGAGATGACCTTTTCTCCACAACTGCCTGAAAGTGTAGCCAGGTGGGGGTCGGTCTCTTCTCCCAGGCAACCAGCAATAGGAGAGGACGAAGCCTCAAGGTGCAGAAGGGGTCGTTCAGGTTGGACACAAGGAAGAATTTCTTTATGGAAAGGGTGGTTAAACATTGGAATGGGGTGGTCAGAAAGCTGGTGGTCACGATCCCTGGAGGAGTTTAAGGAAAGCCTGCACGTGGCACTTGGTGCCATGGTCTAGTTGGACAGGGTAGTGTTCAATAATAGGTTGGACTCGATGACCTTAGAGGTCCACTTCAACCTATATGATTCCGTGATAAAGTGGACTACGAGGTGATGACTAGCCAAACTTGCTCAGAGCATTCACCATGGGAGCCTCCATCTAAACAAAGGTGCCTTGAGCAACTAAGGCATCACCTAACCTGAAGGTAGCTCAAGTTTTAGGACAGGGAAGCATCTGAGACCGANCGCGGCTGGCCGTGAAAAGCTTCGCAGGGCTTCAAAAGCCGGGGATTAGCCGTGCCCCCGGGAGCTTCCCGAGGCGAGAACTGCGACGCGCAGACCGCACCGGGAAGAGCTCGGTGAAAAGGAAGGGGGGGCGGGAGTGACGGCGAGAGGGACACGTGCANGAGGGACACGTACAAAGGGAAAAGATCGAACCCTCCTCCCCGGGAATTAACCAGAAGCCGAGGCGTGAGGAGTAAAATTACTGCGGGCCGCGGCGTACGACGGGGCTGCCACCGTATGAAGCCCCCCGCCAGCTCCAAGGCTCCCCGCCGGCCGTGCCGAGGGGGCAGCTGTCACTGCATCTACCGAAAATGCAACACCCATCCCCCTCAAAAAGAAAAAGTCAACAGGCTAGGAAAATACATGGCAACACACACAGTTAAACGCATTCACACATGCACATTATCTGTACACGTCTGCACACACACAGAGTTAAAAATACTGGTACTGAAGAAAATTGGAAGTCACCAGATACACATCCCTCAAAAAAAAAAAAAAATTCAGAAGGAAAAAAAAAAAATCGGTCATCCCTTGAGAGGTTTA
>VYXD01013623.1:34405-58225 GCA_013397195.1 Hylia prasina
CGGGGGCCGCGACATCGCCTCCCCGTCAGGCAGGGCAGGAAGGTACGCACGGGAGCGGGCAGCTGGCGACATGCGAGTCGCCCCTGCTCCGGGAAGCCAGCGGTGCCGGCAGAGGGTCACACGGATGGAGTGGGCTGGAACTCCCACTCGCCCTCTAACCACTAAGTTAATTTCGGATTGCCGAAAAAAGAGGGAGGGGGAAAAAAAAAAAATCCCTCCTAAACCTAGGTTCTAAGGTTTCAAGCTTCTGCTAACTGTATTTCCCAAACGGTGCGGGTGCGGGTTTTCCTCCCCAGCCGGAGGTAGTAGGTGTAATTGCACCTTCTGGTGAATCTTTAATATCTGGCTGGACTGTGGAATGGTTGCAGAGAAAGGTCCAAGAGCGCAGTTACTCCGAGACTTCTCCGAGCATCGAAAGAGTAGGATCGGCCTGCAAAGTCAACAAGCCAGCAGGACTCTGATGGTCAGCAGGGGCTTGCTTTGTGCCCTGGGAGATGGTGAAATCAGAGCCAGCTGGCATTCAGTTTCAAATAAACTCTACACAATTATATTTGAATATGAAGACCTACTATAGTTCAATTACACTTTATGCACAAGTATGTGAAGTTTCTTTTAGCTGCAGCTCTAACAAAGTGAGTACAATATCCTAAATAGTCACCTTTGTCACCATTCATTCTGAAACACCACAGTGAACACTTCCTCGAGAGATCCTTTTACCGTCGCCGGGCAAATTAATGTAACAATGGTTAGGGGAGTAGTAGAACGTATCACTGCATTGAAAACCGGAGCTGTCGAATCAATGCTCCTTGGGAATAGGGGCATTCAGACAGAAATGCTTTATCCTGGAAATGCATCTCCAACCTGCTCCCCCCCGGGTTAATTGCTCATACGGAGGGCGCCATCCTGCGTCGGCGAGGGAGGGAGCTCCCTGGACGTGCAGGGATGCTGGCTGCACCGGGACGCCCGGGGAGACAGTTCCGCCCTTCTTCCTCTTCATCCCGTAGGTGCGTGAACACTTGCCGCTTTGGTGCGTGCGTCTGGGTACGTCTATTTCACCAAAAGGGCTGTTTCTAACACTGAGAAGAGTATTTTTTGTTAACATTCCATAGTTCCCGCGCCTACAGCAAATCACTATATGCGATGTTCGCATGGAAAAGCCATGGAGCACGCGACCTGCTCAGATGGAGCCAGAGGTACCTGGGTCACATCACCCATCTCCATGACAGGCACTGTGACAGGTTCTGCTCAGCCGTTTCTGCAGACTCAATGGTACAGAGAACTGGGACAGGCTATCCTATTGAAAGGACAGACTGTGAAGAGATTTTTTCTTTTTTTACACGTTCTGCATCAGAACCAAGTAACCTTTTGAACAGACAAACACACATCACAGCCAATTGCCTCACTGCTGTGGTATCCTCGGGGGATTTGGGAGACCTGCCTTCAGATCAGACCCTGCCTGAATCAGACTCAGGAATGTTCACGTTGCTGTCTGACGGCGGAGCTGGGGACTATTCTGGTGTTAAAGACTGGCCTCTTCGTGGTTGGATCTGCTCCATTGTGTATAGCTGAACAAATACTCATCAAGCTAAAAAGAAAGACAGCTTATCACTGTCTGGTTAGGGTCCTCACATGGATTCAACTCCCTGCTCTAAATCCAGCAAAGCAAAGATATATGGACTTCACAAAACCCAGCTGCTTGCTCAGACCAACAAGTTATTTATTCCCTGTTCCAGACATTTTCTTTCCTAAGCCCACTGGTGTATATATACCAGTCAAAACTGGTCTATTACCAGGAAAAGCTTTGGCTCATCTTTAGAAATTCCTGTCAGTGATTAGGATTTCTGACAAAACTACCATTACAGTTTGACTTACCTGTTTTGCTTTATTGTATAAAACAGTATTTCAGAGTGAAGCTCATTCAGATAAAAATAGTGAGCTCATTTGGTGACTTATTTTAGCGTCCTCACCCCAAGTATTATCCATATATATATATATTTATGAACTGCGACTTTTTAGAAAGGAAACTTGCACGGGAAGCTGTACACAGATTCTTAGTATAAATGTTTCTTTGCTGCAATTAGAAGTATTTCTAGGAGGGATGGTAATTTTACTCTGAATTCTAGTACTATGTATAAACCGTTTGGGCAACTGTGTCACAGAAGCTCTGGGCAGAATTACAAACTTACTGAGCACAAAGGACATTACTCTATGCCTTAGTGTTGGCTGACCATGGAAGTAAGCAGCTAAAGTAGTCTTGACTTCAGGCCTTTGAATTCTTGATATGTGAGCCAACAACTTTTAAGACAGGGAGCCAGTCCTTTTTGTTTAAATAGACGTTCATAACTTGAATTTAGAATTGTGAGATGTATTTGGAGGTATTTGTGGTTAATTCCAGAAATTTTACTTTTTACTGAAAGGAGAAATATAAAAGACAAAGCAAGAAGGTAACAATGTTTCTGTAATGTGAGCTTTTTGTTACCTGAACATTTGGATGTATATGCTTGACTGTGTGTTTGTTTTGGTTTGCGTTTTTTTCTCAGGTAGTTTTGTCTCACCAGTGAAGATCTGAAGACTGTAACCTATCTTATTTAGAAATATCCCAGCAGTGTTTGTGGAGAGAATAAACCTTTTTAAGAAATATATAAAAAATGATGTTGTAAATTACATAAATACGGTGAAATTTAAATATTATATATAATTAAAATACTTCAATTGACTACAGAGTTGAAAAAGTAGTAATGCTAAACCTGCATTTATATGGGCTATACTTTCTGTGCTTGTAAGGAGAAAAGTTTTTGACCTGCCTAAGGGCTTCATTTTTAGTCTCCTAAAATAAAAGATTCTACGTGTACTTAAAGGTAGTGGTGCTATTGAGATCCAGTGTCTTTCACTGACTTTTTTTTGTATATAGTCTGAATTCAGACTGCTTACAAATCTCACCTTCCATTGCAGGAAGAGATCTAACAGCATCTCTAGAAATGACCCCAGGCTATCTATGTTTAGATGTGCCTGCTGCATTGCATTTCAGAGGGAGAATGCATATCAAAGTGTACTTTCAGTTGGAAAATGCATCCCTTTTGAGTTGAGCTGTTCTTGATGGCCCTCTAAAACAAAATTCACAGTGATCCATTTGGCTTCAAGTAGGGCTTTGAGGCTACTTCTGCCCAGCACTGCAATATTGCCAATAATGTCTTCATTTAAATAAGAAGAGCCTTGCCAAAGGCCCCACGTGAAGCTCTGTGTGTTATGCTGATGGGAGCTTCTCCTCAACCAAGCCCCCCTATGTCTGCAAGACCCTGTGAACCCGGACTACCCGATTATTTTAGTTTTAGATTCAGAAATAAAACTGGAAAACTTTATGTCAGGTGGACATCCTCCATAATAGCAGGGCAGAGACCAGAGAATATAAATGCAGTGAGAGTAACACCCAAAACTTGCTGAAAGATGGACAGTGAGAAGGGTAAGATTAAGTATCTATTAAACCTGACATGAGGAATCTTAGACTCATCAAATTGATTAGAGAAATCCTATAGCAGAATGGATCACCTCAAATTTTGCAGGCAAATCCGAGAAAACAGATGTTATCCTCCTTATTCTCATTAATGCAGAAAATAAAGAAAACAAATCCAATAAAGTTCCACACAAGAAGAGGAGCAATAGTAAACAGAAAAAAAAAATAGATAAATCAGATGAGGGAGATGGTTTTTTTCAGAGCTTTTCCTGCTTTGTCTATTTCCAGCTTTCCAAGTCGAGAGAGAGATACCAGAAAGATTAGGTCAGTAGGCATGTTTGAAGGGAGCATTTCCCAGCTATATGTATTATAATTTTTCTGTGTATTCTCATTTTGCTATTTTTCTATTTCCAGAGAAAGTTGTTCATAAGATCTGAACAATCTGTAAGACTTAGCGAGAACAAAGCTGAGACAAATTATACAATATGTGGAAAATGTGTATGTGGAAAATCTCTATGAAAAAAATTGGCGAATGGTATTCCTCAAAGATCAGTGTACACAGAAACATATAAAAGCTGTGCAGAAAATCTTAGGAAATACATAAGAATTCAGTTATTTTGGTTTTAGAATGAAAAATCTGGAATTAACTCACAGGAAGACCTGGCTATTACCATGCAGAACACTGCAGCATTTTGCAGTCTGGCACTCAGCTCCAGGAATGACACTCCTTGTGCAGAATTAGGCATCTTGCTCTCATGTGCCTGAGTGGCTTGTTTGGTTTCTGAATTGAAGGAGAGCGCTGATGAGCATCACAGACTGCTCATTTAGTATCTGCTGAACCATGTTGTGATTCCCCTTTTCTTGATATGCTTTATATAAAAATGTGGACACATACACCAATGTCAGAGATTGTAAAACTGGATTATGAAATGAGCACAGATTTATTTTGAATGGAAAAAATTGGACTTTCCATATTCTTGGATTGTATAGGTGGAAAAGATTTATTAAAGGTTCTGGAGCATACTGCTTTGGACACAGATGACATCTTTGTCTAATTTAGGGGGTTTTCTGGCTTTCTTTCTATCTCACTGCCTTGCAATAGTTTATAAATTGAAATATGTTTCGTACATGCTGTTAAGACAATGGTTTGAGGAAGAACTGAAAAAAATCCCAGTACTCACCTCTCCCCTTGTAACTTTCCTGTGTCACTCCAAAATGCAAAACCTTACTTTGAATGCTGTAAGGTGTTATGTTAATGTGGTTAGTAAATGTATTTGTTCCCTCTTACTTTACAGGTAACTTCACTGTTCATTTTTTTACAGGATTGTCACATCACTAACATCTTGTGTTTATGGAAAATAGAGTTCTGCATTGAAGGAGTTTATTAAAGTCTCTTCAGAAAGCCCAGCATTTCTCATTTGTGACTTATTTAGGATTGGCTGGTTTTACATAAAGCTGGTCTGTGCAGTAGTAAGTGCTCTGACCCTCCTCTATGTGTCTAACCTAGAAGTGATTAAACACTGCAGATTGGTGAGTAGAAAGAACTGCCATATATGTTTATCCCACTTTTTGCCCAGTTAACTCAAGCTATCTCCTTGTAGGTGCTCTTGGAGTCAAAATCCAGGGTCAGATGAATCTTTTGGTATGACACAGTTGGTTTTATGTTAAAAGCATTCCTCTACTTCAGTACAGATGTAAGAGGAATAGCTTAAAACCACCTACCACTTCCTACTAGTTCCCACTGCAATCCACTGGCATTTCCACACATAGAACAGAATCCACTGTGCTGTTGACTTTCACACTGGGGCAGCTCAGGAGCATACTTATATTGTATTTAGCTGCTCTGCTGTGAGACCAGTGATCTCCCATGAGAGAACAGTTATAAAAAGAAGTTGTGGAAAAGAACAGTTACTGGTCCTCTGGTAATGACCACAGCTGTTTGTCAAACGAACCTCTCAAAGACCTTTGACATCTAAACTAAGTTTGGGAGAAAGAGCAAATACCATGATGCTTGAGATTTATTTAACTCCTTCATAGTAATTAGTGCTATGGGTATTTTGTTGTTCCTCTAAATATTCTTGAAATACATTCAGTCTTGCATATTTCTTGTTTGCTATTTGGTAAAAGGATACAGCTACAGTCTAAAGATAAAACTAAAGTAAAGGACTTGAAATAAAAGATCAAAGGTCACAATGTAAGTTTTTAGCATCAAGAGTATCTTTTTCATATTTACTGAAAGCTCAGCTCTGCATTAAAATCACAAACAAAATTTTAATTCTAAGGAGTCAAAAGATTACCTTTCTTAGCAATGGGCTTATTTTCTGGGCATAATCTATGAATTGAAATATTAACTGGGTTTGCAATACTTCTATTCCTGCTATAGCCATTAGGGGATTAGTAACATCAATATGCAAGTTATACTGCAAAAGGATAAGATTCAGTTTTTTTCAAAAGATTTCAAGATGCCTAATATTATGATTAAAGAGACCTGTACAGTCTATGCTATCAGTTTGGCATTCTAACATGAAATAACCATAAAACCATCCAGAGATATGAAGATGATATTCACAGATGCTTGGGGGCAAAGGAAGAGCAACTTGAGCCTGTGTTTGTACTTACACATACTTACATGATGAGCCCAGATCAAAAGAGGCCTCATCCTCTCCGTGGTCATCACTGCAAACTCTGGAATGGATTCACACTGATTCTTGCATCAACCTTCTGAGTTCTTGGAAGATTAGCTTCTCCTAACTTCAATTTTTCTATTATTCAAAACAAAACAAAACAAAACAATGCACCACCACCCCCTCTCTGTATTCCCACCATGCCTAAAACTCAATCAGTGGTAATAACTTCTGTGTATTATTTTTGTAAACTTTTAAATTAATAGTATATCAAGAGATTTCTCAGCCAGAATAAAAGTACTCAAAGCAAATGGAGTAACAGCTAAAGAAATCTACAAGCTTGGAGAAAATTCTGGACATTTATTTTTAGCTCATTGCATCTACAGTTGCATCTACACAATTTCACCCACAGATTTGGTTATCTGGCAAAAAATAGAGTAAACTTCTGTATAAATTATTCCATGAACAGTTTTCTGCATAGATTATACACTTTACACAACTCTTCCCACACTGATCTTCTGTATGAAGTTTGGCTATTTAGCCAACTTAACATGGTGTTTACAAGAAAATTCAGGTAAACACAAAGAACATAAACACAGACACATCTCACTTGCAACTGTGAATCTATGATGAATTTTTTCCCGCTGTCTCTAAAAGCTGTTCTTTAAGGTTTGCCTATTTCCCATGCCAGCCAGTGCTTGAGTAGTGCAGGAATGCAAGTTTAGGTTTGTGCTTTACCAAGTATCATTGGTGTTTGTAGCAGATCAAGTGGGACTGCAAGGGAGGTGTAATTCAGCTTTTTTTTTTTTTTTTCATAATTCAAGGATCTGCATAACTCAGTTTAAATTTGTGCAAGAACCTATCATCTCTACAGCTGGTACAAATTTTAAGGCCAAAGTATCTTTTGGTAAATTTACTAAAATGCAGTATATTTTGTAAGAATATATTTTGTTGCTATTTTCTCCACTGCAGGGCTGCTTATTCCCTTACCATTGACTCATACTTCTTCTGAAGTATAATTTTTAAGTATTACCTGTGGGTATAGCCTGTCCTTCCTATTTAAAGTCTAGACACAGGGTATTTCTATTTCTCATCCTCCAAAAGCTGTCCCTGGGCAATTATCTTTCTCTGTCCCCAGATAGTATGTCTGACTTTCAGAGGTGAGAATTGAGATTCTGTCTGAATAGCCTTGGGGGAGGGTACAAGGGTAACCTTTGCTCTTGCTCTGCCCCAGAATCTCGGCTTTGCACATGAATGAATACTTTTCTATCGGGGTCTCTCTTTGGGGGAATGAAACAAAAGAAGGGATACCAGGGATTTCACTTTGTGCACTGTCTCTGCAAAGGTTTTCTCTGAGGCTCCATGAAAAAGAAATTCAGAAGCTTGAAAGGTCCAGTGTAAAACTTGTCGAACAAGCAGGTCAGCACAACATTCATCACACTGTACTCTACAGTAAATCACAAAAAAAGTTTTCAAACAAAAATTACTTACTAGCTACGTGGTTTCTTACCAAAGATGGGATGTAAAGTGCATTAGTGTAATTCTTCTGAAGTACAACTGTAGTTTTGACGATTAAAAGTTATCTGTTGATTGCTGCTCTCTAAGAAGGACAGAACCAGATGGGGTTTTTTGTGGATTGGTTTTTTAGGTTCTCCTTTTCTGTGTGTTTTTGGTTGGTTGGTTCGGGTTGTTTTGTTTTAATTCAAAAATTTGGGATTGAACTATGATGTGCAGAAAATAATATTTTTATCTTGACAACAGGGCCCTGGATGACAAAATGCACACCTTATTAAGTATAATTAGATACTGTGAATGTCTTTATCAAAAAAAAATCCTCATTGTGCTTGTGCTATAAACATGATATATGTCCTAGTAAATGTGCCTGGATGCATGCATTTCTACCAAGGTGTCTTCTGCCCCTTGCTAACATTTAGGCCTCTAAGCTTCTCAGAAGCTCCTCCAACTTTTTCATTATATATTTTACATGAAGGATAGGAATTAACCTTGTATGACTCACTATGAAAAAGCTGTAGAAAAGGATACCATTTTGTTTGTGTTTTCTTGGCTATAAAGTATTTAATACTATACTTATGAAATCTTACAGTATTTTCAGGTGAGGCAGTGACACTAATCAGCAATACTGACAATAAGGGGCCATCAGCAGTGGGATCAACAATATATCATGGCTGTTGTCATTCTGGCTCCCTCTCTGATCCTGGTTGAGGAGAAAGTGAATTCTTCCCTTGATCTCTGAGACATATTAAGAATATTAATGGTAAATACATGCATTACGAGTGGTATGTGTATCCTGTCCAGCAGTTCTTACCTCTTAGCTCGTTAAAGAACTTGGCACATACAAAAACCAGTTTGCTGTAGATTAACTGGCAAGATCTACTGGCTTAGTGACTTCAATATAAATTCATATTAAAAGAATTGCACTATTGTCTTGGTTTAGAAGACAGGTATCTGCTAGGGAAAGCTGGAGTTTCCTTCAAATGGAGAATGTAAACCCCCCTCCCTCCAAATTATTATAATTTTGTAATTAAGGGCTTTCAGGCATAGGTTTGGGAATAGGAACAACAGCTCTTTTACTAGGAATATTAAAAATACAAATGTAATAGTACAAAAAGACAAGCAACAAACAAAAAGCCCAGAAAACCCTGATTCTGTCAGGGACACGACCTGACCTGTTGGTCAGGGTGTTTGGAAGCAGTCTTCCTGGACAAAACAGATGTGGTTCTGTTGGAGTAGAGATGATCCCATTGAAAAAGGGTCCAGTGGTGGTGAGATGGGTCCCATCTTCCTCCGGAATCCAGAGGAAAAATCAGGATGCCTGGTGTTGAGTCTCAGTTTTTATCTAGGTAGGAACCCGGGAGCCCCCAGCACTGGGTGGAGCATCTCACAAGGGATGATGTAAATGTGTCATGTCATTGGTGAGCCTTAATGGCCCATTGGCAGAAGATATCCCCCTGGAGGGAGGATGGGTGGTGAAAGAGATAAGAAACAATACCCCACCCGGTTTTAACAGCTGAGCCATTATTAGAAGGCATCTGCCCCCCACCTTCCAGAGTAACAAGAGATAAAGAAAAAAAACCCCAAAACATTTCCCCAACTGCTTTCAGCAGATGAAAATAGAATACACATTTTTGGTTCCATAACCCAAGACAACTATTTAATCAGGTTACTTACACAGATTTAAATATAGATTTGTTTCATGAAACGATATATAAGTAAAAATGTAAACTGTACTGATGCTGGTATTGGGAAGGTCGGGAAGGCTATTCTTTAATTATTTTATTTTATATAAATAGTGCTTTGCTATATGAAAAAAACCCCCTGAACCTGATCCTTTATGGCTAAAGTATTGTCTTTAAAGATTCCTAGCTCAGATTCCTAGCTTTTCTCGTCTTTGTTTTTGGACAGGCTTTTTCTGAAACAGTCAGGTTTGATAGTAGTGAACTTCTAAGCAGCATGTATTTGTAATTGAGAAGTCCTTATAGCTGAGAATGGGGAAAGGGCTCTCCCCTTGCTGATTATGCATTAAGATTCAGCTTTTCTGACAGGTGCACAGGCCATTGAGATCTAGATTATCCCAATTATTTTTTTAAACACAAATTTAATTTGGACTAATCAACTGTATAGTTTGAAAGTAATTTGCATTATTAATTGCTTTTTATTCCTTTTGGAAAATATAAAAGTAATTACCCTTTTAAAATATAGGAATGGGGTGTGTGATATACTCCTTATCCATATTTATTCTTGTTATTTTACTAAATTAAACATACCTGCCTGTTTTTTCATAATACTGGTAACAAGATCAGAATCTCTGTACCAATATTACAACTTTGTCAGAATAGGTAATTTTTATTTCCCAACTTCACACTTGGTCATCAGGCAATCATCCCACATCAGGCAGCACAGTACTTTAAACCTCTGAGCTATAAAGTCATAGACTGGCCAGCTGGAAGCAAAATAGGTTTCCCCTTACCCATTGCCAATGCTTCTGGACTCAACCAATTCCCTGAAGAAAAATGACTATATACTTGGCACAGAGCAGCTGCTAAATTTAAATTCCTCCTGCCTCCATATACTTAAGCTTTCTATCTGATTCAACACTAAACTCCTATGATTTGGCCAGTTTCTATTCAGAAAGGGATCTTAGCCATAAATAAATTTACTGAAAATGATTCTTTGCTTTCCTTTCTTCATAGTACTAAAAGGAAGTTCCAAATAGAAATAGAAAAAGTGGCAGATGCAGCCATCAACAAAAATTTTGGCTATTGCCTGCACCACTCCACATCTGATTGCACTGCTTCATTTCTCTTATGAATTACAGGTGTCTGTAGCAGTGTGCATATTTAACCAGGAAATCTGAACTGAATGCAAATTTTCTAGAAAGGTTTGGAGGAGGAAAGTAGTCTGAATAGTCACTTTTATGAAATGAAAACAATTTTATTTATGTTCTCAGCTATTTCTGGGACTACGTAAGATCCATCCACCATCTTATGGAAGATCATTGTACACTTCTCTTGTAATTCTTTAAAGTACCACTAAAATGAGGAAACATTATCTGTGTGATTGAGCATTTATTTAATCCACACATTTAAGAGTTCTGTGATATCCATACTCTAGAGAAAGTTTAGTTGCAGGATTAGTATCTTTACCTCAGATTATGTTATAAACTAGCCATGTGTGTTGCAAGCCTGATGGAAACTGGATAGCAGGCAAATAAATATCAATAACTTTGGCTGAAGAAATCAATACTGAAACACAACTGTTACAGAAGCAGAAGCATAATTCTCTGATATTGTGAACAATGAGCCCTTACTCTACAATTACTGTATGTGCAATGCATGGACTGAGATTTTAACATCATAGCAAGCAACATTTGTTTAAAAAATCAGATACATAGAGATTTGGAAGATAAGCTTCTGTGTATTGAGTGTATAAAATCAGTAGCATGCTCTTTGTACGTCATTATGTACCACCATGTCAAAAAGGAGAAAACTTTCTAAAAATGATCACATCCTGTCTTACCCTTTGTCAATTTTTATTAAAAGAATAGCAAATATAAACAAATCAACTTTAATATCTAGTTGTCATATAAAATATTAATAAAGCATTGTGATGATTACTTGCTGCTTAAGTTTAATTGAAACAACCTCAATAAAAAATGAAATTTTGAACCCTTTTACTATTGTTAGGAAATCAAAGGATTTCCTTAGCCAGGCAAAACGCAGGCATAGATCTGTGAAACAAAATCATTTTGTGGGAAAATATATCACTCTCATTGATATATTAAAAATATTCTCTTTTTTCTGACTAAAGCTGAGTTCTGTTTTACAGAGAACTGTGAAGTTTGCTAATAATTTGCCAAACACCCATATCTGAAAATGTTTTTCCTATAAGCCTGATCCCTGTCATACATACACATGTTTACTGGAAAGCCTTATATTAATATGATTCATTTTTTCTTCTTAATTTGACTTCTGAACTGCAACCACAAGTCTGTTGTTTGAAAGGGTAACACATGAGCTTGAGTTCAGTTATTTCAGTGTCTATTTTTTTTTTCTAGTCTCTTGCTTTTTAGAATTGGCACAGGGTTTGTATCCCCTTGAGGAATTTTATGCATGTTGACTGCTATCCAGATTGTACTTTTTAATAGAAGCAGCTTGAAAACAACATTGCTAAAATGTTGCAAAAATAACTTTGTTCAGCAGTTATGATAATGCTTCTTTGACGCTGCAGTACTCCTGTGGGATGGTTTCATCCCAGGTATAGCCCCACGGACAGTCTTATCTCCAGTGGAAAAGAATTTCAGCAGGAATTAATTTGCCTGAGTAAAATAACTCTCTCTTGATTTAAGGTGAAGGCTTACATCTAACTCCTGGTAGTTCTACATGGAGTTAGCTGATTTGGTTTAGGACATTCCTGGCACAAGGAACATAGGAGATTTCTTCTTGTAAGCACTATTCCTATTGTACATCATGCTGGGGCTCTGTCTGTCCTCCCCCAATTTACTTTGGTTTATGTGACTTGGCTTTCTGAGAAGTGCTGCTTCTCTCGCCGTAACTCACAGTTGATGTAGTGATGTAATATTTCATGAAATTGATATCTGTGTTACATTATGAAATTTGAATGCTGCTGCAGCTACGCTCTTCTTGATGTAGAGCAGACACTGTTTGACTAACAGTGAAGACACAGTTGTTATTCTCAGCTTCAGTGTTCTTGAACTGTAACCCATACATGAGAGCTTGCTTTCTGAGTTAATCATCTCTTAAATTAGCAGTCCAGAGACTTGAAAATGTTTTTTAAATTCAGCTTTGTTTTTACTGCCCACATCAGTTATAGTCGTAAAGGGAAATTTACATTCAAATTTGTGTTGTTCTTAGCAGAATTCTGCTGGGACTCTCATATATGCAATTATGGTATTATTTTTATACTTTCGCCAGTTCTTCAATATTTTGTCTTCCCAAATAATAGATTACATGCTATGTTGCCAGAATCCTGTCATATACAAGGAACTTTGATCCAGTTACAGAATTTTTGTTAAGCTTGCACTGAAATAATGTATTGACTGCTCAGCCTTAGCCTTCATAAGCAAAGAGCATTAAAACTAAGCTCCTGTTTGTGATCAGGACTTGTCCTGCATTTAGAGCCATCTGGCAACTACCTGATAAAGTCTAAATGAATTTTTAATTTTCAAAACAGGTAGGAGAACTATTCTGAACAGACTAACTTTAAATTCAGCTCAGCTGAACAGTTTCACCTCTCTGTTATGAAACACACACTTGCTCCCTTTCTATTAAGTAGCTTCATTCACATTCACCTTAGTCTTTAGATTCTTCCTTTAAATACAACAAAATATTCACCTTGTTTTCTAGTGTTGCAGTTCACTTTTTAGGACTAATAACATTTAATAAGTAGCATGTTCACAAAGCTAACAAAAATACAACTTTCATTGCAATGAGTTTGTCAAAACAAAACCTTTCACTTTTTAAGATTGGAATATACACAAATACAGAAAAAAATTATACTGAAATAAAAGCATGCTGCCCATTCAAATAAAAACTTAACACTGCAACAGACTATACATACACAGCAGCATTGTAAGCTTGTTCTTTTGCAACATTTAATATAAATTAATAACTGTAAGAGTTTTACAGTCAGTGCAAAATGTCATAAAATTAATCAGTCTGTTAAATAAAAGCAGTAGAAGTAGCCAAGATTAACTTTTATGGCAGATATCAGCTTTGAGCACTGGAATTTGTTTCTGTGGATAAGTTAGTGTTCTAGTAAAGATGTGTCTAGATCATGTCACCAAAAATAATTGCTTGCCTCATCAACAATCAAAATTGCCCAGTGTTCTATTAAAGGAAATAAAACACAACCACTTTATAATCTTAAGGAAACTTGAGCAAACAATTGCCAAGGGAATGAATGGACTAGCTATTTACCAAGTAAACGGCAACACTAATCTAGTTGAGTTTGTATTTTAAGTTTTTCTAATGGAAACTATCTCTAGCAACTCATTTAATGTAACTTAAATTAAAACTAGAATAGGAATACCACCAAAATTACATTTGTCTTGGCTAGCTATAATCAAAAGCTCATTTGCAAGCACCTGCAAGCAGCATCTGTTGCCAGATAGAGAAGGCAATATTATGTTTCATTTGACACAATAAATTTTCTGAAGTACAGAATTTGAAACGTTTGCAGAACAAAGAACTTCTTGTAACCATGACTGATTATAATTATGAGTAGTTCGGCACTGCTGAGGTACCTTGGAATGCTCATTGTTTAATCTGGAAACAATCTGCTAAAACATGGTGTATTACCTGAGAATATGCACAAAATAAAGAGTCTCATTGTCTTAATCACTTGAATGTCATGCTTGGAAATAAGTAGTATTGTGATCAAATTATTTTGTGCAAAAACAGTTTGAAGCAAAATAAATGAATAAGCAAATAAAGTAAAAATGCAACAAGAACAAAACAACCCTCCCAAAAATAAAAAAACCCAACCAAACAAAAAAGAACCCAGGAAAAAAAAACCCAAAAAAACCAACCAAACAAAAAACCCCCCAAACCAAACAAAAACGCAACTGCCCCAAAACAGCAAATAAAACAAAACCAAAACCAAAACAAACACAACCCCCCCCACAACCCTTCCCCGTAAAAACCACACACAAAACAAAACAAAACAAAACAAAACAAAACAAAACAAAACAAAACAAGAGACAAAACAACAAACAACAAAACAAAACCCACAAAAAGCCATAAAAAACTACCTAAGAGTAAATCTAGCAAAACACTGAAACAGATAACTTTTTCTCAGAAAATACAGGGACTGGCTATCTCTTGTGAATGCATAACTACAAAATATGATTAAAAGATATAAACAGCTACAATACTGCTATCACATGCTTTTAGTGGACTTTTCTTTTTTAAAAAAAGTTTCAAATACAATCTAAGATACAGAAAATATAGCTTTGTTTTACCAAAATAATAATGAACATTCAAGAATTCAAGATAGGCATATTTTTCTGAGGTTATGTTGTATGCCTGTAACTAGCTAGAGCAGTCTTCATCGGCATCACCTGCACTCTCTCAAAACCACAAACAAATCTCATGTATATTGCTGCCAAAACTACATCCAGAAACTTTCATGCCAAACTCTCAAAATCAATTTTTTTTTCAACACAGCAAAATGCAGGTAAATATAACAGCTGCACTTAATGCCACTATCGAAAGTTGAAAATCTGCAAAACAATTTGGTTATTTCACTAGGAAGTCACATCAGTAAGTTTGTCCCAACAGTCCTTTGCAGAGTTGAGTTTTTGAAGGCAGGCATGGTCTGCTCTTGCTTGTAACCTCTTAATACTGCCTGCAAAGAGGTCTTCCTGTTGTTAGATAATTTCCTCGCAATAAGAAGTTTGCTGTACTGATGTATTCCAAAAAGCAAGAGGCTCTGCACATCATGCACATTCCAGAAGAATCATTACTGTATCATGAGTAATTTTTTTCCTCTTCATGTAAATGCCAGTCTGATGTTTAGATCACACCAAATCAGAATGGCAAGTAATGCTCCCTTGGGGTGAGATTCTCTACTGAAGCACTCAGAGAGGAAAGCACCAGTCCCCAAGGTTTGGCATCTGATTCAGCAGGTGACTGCTCATCCATGAATTATGCCATGGCTGGTGACACAGTTGTGACTGACATCTTATTCTTAACCATACTAAAACCATCAGCTCCATACTGGGAGAATATGGTATGTGTTAGACAGAGAAGCTGCCTGCTTATCTGGTGCAGAGGCAGAGCTGTGAGAGGTTTTAAGCAATATTCCAGTGATATGGGCCTAATCAAATAGACACAGCTAAGTGCAGTACTTCTTCAGTAAGTAATGACTGAAATCAAAGACATCTGTCCTTTTGCAGGTTGTTATCATGACATCTGTCTTGACCTGAATGGGTTATAACACACAGATGTAGGTTTACCAAGACACCTGATTCTAGACAGACATGGCTGAGTAGGGAACTGCCGGTGAACTAAAGGGAAAGAAACAAAGGCACAGGAGGATTGGCAAGATGATCAACTTCAACTGGCTCTTCCTATTGTACCTGGGACACCACTGGCCTCCTTGGCCACGAGGACACACGGCCAGCTCATAGATCAGTTTGTCATCTTACTTAGGCTTGATAGCTCTCAGTGTTCATTTAACATCCTGTTTTTTCTTTTTATATTACCTTTGTAGAGTTAAAAACTGACAGTAAGCTAAACAAATCCTTATTTCACAGAATGCACACTGACTCACAATATTAGCATTTAATAGAGGCGTTAATTCCAAACAAACAACTGCTATTTAGATGTGAACAGAGAGGAAAAAATGGAGAAATTACCCTGCTCTTTTGGCATACTCCCCACCATTCCTGATTGTTGGAAGTACTGATGAAAGAGCTTACTCCTAGCTTTTTTCGTAAGGAAGATCTGTTCTTCATCACTACCTTGATTTGCTTCAATTTACTTGTCAGGATTTTTCTAGAGGATAGATTTGTTTCAGTCTAAACCAGGTTCTCTTAAAAACTGGCAATGCATTTTAGGCCATGAGAGAAAATGGGTTATCTCTTTCTACAGCTTTTCTTCTGCAGTACTGATTCAAGCAATCCTGAGGAAAAAGCTCTACACTCAACCCTTGGGTTCTGAGCATGTCCAGGGCCTAAGCAGAAAGGCTTCAGAGAATGCGGAAGATACTGTGGAGCTGCACAAGGATCTCAGGGAATATCTATGTGTATCTCCTCAGGGCCCAACTAGTAGTAGGATAGAGATTTCTGCACCTGCTTACTGCCAATTTTCTTTAATAACCACTCACAAATCTGAATTCTATAAGCTTTTTTTGCAAGTTCGTATGTAATCTTACAACATACTTTATGGCAGTGAGTTTCATAATTTGATGTAAAACTTTATGTGAGGTACTTTCATTTAAATCTCTTCTGGTATTTTATTTGGATGAGGTTTGCTTCTGGTATGAAAAATAATGAATATTTCATCTTAGAGCATTTGTTTATAGACTATCTTATCTCCGCAGTACTTTGGTTTGGGCTTGGTTTTGGGAGGCAGGTGGTATGGGTTGGTGTTTTTCTTCTTTTTAAACACAAGAGGCTACTGAGTGTTTAATATTTTTTCTTCTACTTATCAATGTCATGACAGAAGCAGTCATCCAGCGTCACTGAAGTATTTGAAGAGTATTAATAGTAAGGTGAAAGGTTAGCAGAATACAAAGCATTTAAACACAAATGAAGAAAAAAAAACCCTAAAGAGACAATACTATAAATCTAAGCCAAAAATGTAATTATTTGAATTCTTAATTAAAAGTATTGTAAATAAATGTGTATAGATTAGTGTACAGACTCTGGAGTCCATAGGTGAATAAGAGAGGAGGAGGGTAGTTACACAAGCAACATGAACCAAAAAGAAATCAATGTTCATGTACAACAGCACACCCCAGTCTACATACATCCTTAATCACCAGTTGTGGGTAAAATGAACAGCATTCACTCAAAACTACACAAGCTGAATTATTTTTTTGGTTACCATTTAATTGGTGTAAAAAAAGGGCAATTATACTGGAACTTATATTAGATTGGTTACAGACAGACATACAAAAGCAGAATTTTTGTACTCAATACAATACAATAAAAATGGCTACAGAAAAGACTTGAGATTACAAAGAATGCCAGCATTGCGTCAGAAGGTAGTTCTCAACTGACATAACTCAGAAGCTGTAGAGATCAATAGAACAGAGACCCATTAAAAGCCTTGATAAACTAGGCTGAAAAAGTGAAGACACTGTAAGGCAATATGGCATAACACAAAATGGGCCATTTGGGAAACATACAGTGAAAGGCACAGACTTGACATCTGCTGCACTTTGCACAGAAAGATGTGTCAGCTTTCCTAAGTGTTTATCTTGGAGCCAATAAAATTGTTTGCAAAGGCTCCGAGAAACAAACAAGGCATAACAAACACATTCTTGAGAGGATACCTCTCTGTTAGTTCCAAATGTGTGCCAGGCCATGTACAGGAGTGGTGTTATTCTGAATTTTGCCTCTACAGAGTACAAGAAAATACTAAAGGAAATTGAGACAACTTCATACAATCTAAAATATCTAAAACCATAAAAGTAATGTATAATGTAATAATAAATGTAAAAAGTAATAATAAAATGTAAAAGTAATTAACAAAATGTATTAAAAGGGTTTTAAAGACTGTTAAACATTTTTGTCTCTTGCATGAATTGGCATCTTACAGAAACAGTTAAAAAACCTTTCACAATGCAAATCTTCCTATAACAAAACCATCCAACGAGAAGTGATGGTGGATACTAAAAAAGCTTACTATGAAAACTAAGCATGTCCTAGCCCTGAATTAGGAGTACTGGTGTAGTTTATTTTCAAGTGCATGTGTAGGTCACACTACTGGTGAAAAGCTTGGAGGCGCATTCTGCTTGGATCTTCTGGATGTCTCAGGGCTATTCCGAATCGCAAAAGCAGCTCAATATAAGGTGGCCAAAATGACTCATTGATCGTTATGTAAGGTTCATGTGGTGTCTTCATCCATTTGTTTATCAGAATCTGGACGACGAAAAGCATAAGATTTAGGAAAATAACAAAACAGGTAGATTTTTTTCTTCTTTAACCGAATTTATACAAATTACTGAGATGCAGGCAGTATAAGAAATAAAGGACTTGAGAAGAAACACAAGACCTGTTCAAAGTAGAAGTAAAGCAAAGGACTTCCAATTAACTTCATAATCTCTTTTTTGATGTAAAAATTAGAACCAGAATCCTCTTTTTTCCCCTGAATAAATGTAGATTAAATGCTGTATCTAAACACAGAATTGGTTAATGGAGTTGAAAACAAAATCAGTTTTGTCATTCTTTCTCAGTTCATGGAGATCATGTTCATGCTCTCATGACTCTGCTCATGGGAAGTACATCACAGATTAAATAATCTTACCCATTCCATGGTGCTCTTTCTATTTATCCTACGTATTTCATCTTTCTACTCAAAGCTTTTAAATGCTATACAGTCCCAATTTCAGTATGTACAAAATATTGTTTGCCCCTTAGTGCTAAAGACAAATTCAAAACCCTTACTACCAGATCTTATATTTTTGTATCCATTGCTACTAGTAAAAGACCCAAATAAAAAACTGCTCTTCTTTATTAGAACATTCTGAAGAAGAAATGTTCCAGTTAATATCTTTTGTACTTCCAATCATGAGAATTTACTCCAAATGCAATATTCTAGACAAAATTTTAGTTTTTTCTGACCTCTGATACTCCAAAATAGCCTTTATGGCTGTAACTTCATCTGTATATCAGAAAATATTTTTCAATTTTAACAGGGACTTGAAGCTAGAATGACACGACTCAACAAAAAAAACCCTTCCAGAATATAAAAATAAAGGACAGTGACATTTTAGGTCAGGATGTTGAAATTCAAAATTAGTCTGAATTTTTCAAATAGTGTGTTCTTCCAAACAGAAGCCAGACATTACTTGAATATGCTCACATTTTCAGATATTTAACAATATCAGAAAAATACGAAGAGCAATTTTAAAGCATTAGAAGAACTTCAAGATTCTTGTTCCAGGAGGGCTGTGGCTACTCTAAATTCTGATCAGTTTTCAAGCTCTGCCTAATTTCACATTAACAGGTATGCTGAGACATCTGAAGCATGTAAAATGATTTTGATGATGTAAGCCCAAAGCCTTGGCTTTAAACTGTAGTACAATGTCACAGTGATTAGATAATAGCATCTTAATACCAGAAAGTTTTTATACATCATGTTTTGCCTCAAGAAAAACTTTTCCCTCAGTGACATCTTACATATAGAAGTCTAGAACTGTCTAAGGAGGAGGAACAGAAAATTTCACTTCAAATGCTACATTTCAGACAAGAAGGAAATTTATGTTTTGCGATTCATATTCATAAATTGCACTGTAATTAAAAATTCCCACTAAGCAATGCTTGTATACTTATAAAATCAATTAGAAAGGCATGAATCAGATTAATTGATTTACTTGTATGAGTTCATAATCCAGTTAATGCACTAGACTATTGGTCCTTCTGAGGCTACACAGTAAGTAGTTTTTCTGTTAATATTAATATTTCAGAAATATTTTTCTTGAAACAGTATAAAATAGAGCATAAAATGGACCAGTATTTTTGTTAAATAGAGTATGGTCTCTCCGAACATGAGCCACTAAGGCACATAAAACTTCTTTGAACTAAACATTGTAAAGAAATAAGAGACAGCCATTCTCCAGCCTAAACAGAGTATTACTGCCACTCTGGTAAAAATTTGGGGTTTACTTTGATAGGAATTAAAATAGAAAACTGACCTAGATTCACAGAACGGTTTGGGTTGGAATGTACCCTAAAGATCATCTCATTCCAGGCCCCTTGCCATGGGGAGGGACACCTTCCACTAGACCTGATTAATGAAAGCCCCATCCAACTAGGCTTTGAACACTGCCAGGGATGGGGCATCCACAGCCTCTCTGGGCAACCTGTTTCTGTGCCTCACCACCCTCACAGTAAAGAAGTTCTTCTTGACAGCAAATCTAAATATCTATTCTTTTAATTTAAAACTATTACCCCATGCAAAAAGTTGCTTTTCATCTTTTTATAAGCCCCCTTTTAGTACCAGAAGCCGCAATGAGGTCTCCCTGCAGTCTTCTTGTAGACACAACATTCTTAATAATTCTTGATTAACTAAATGCCACATACTGTTATTTTTACTAATAATAAACAATTTATCATCATCATCATCATCATTACATCTGAATATTTAAAAATTCCTGAAATGTCTACATTGTAAAAGCATCTTACCTCTAAAATTTCTTTCAGTGTTATCAGTTCTACAGCTGGCTCTGCAGAAGAGTTCTGGAAAGACAACCATCCCCAAGCCAAATTAGCAAAACCCAAAACTATTCAGGAAGAATGTTAACTGACAAAGTAAAATAATTACACAATTATTTGATTACATGGTACACATTAGATGAAAACTTTTCCTTATATTTAGTCCTTACAGAAATACAAGGTAGCATTTAAATCTACCAGTTCAAAATTCTACACTTCAAATGTAACATTTTTTAATTATCAAGAGAGATTAATCTAAAGTGATCCTAATGTTTTTACCTGTGTTTACATTTAAATAAAACCAAGGACCTGACATTTATAACATAGTACAGACCCTTCTATGAACAAGATTTGTTAGAGGAAAAAATATTTTTCATGAGCTTTAAATAAATGTTTATAATACAAATTTGACACAACTCAAGACTTCATTTCATAGCGCCTTAATATTTTTTCATTATTTGACAGTGAATACTTACTTGCTTTGAATTCAACTAAAAAAAAATCTTATCAAGGTTAAGAAATAGAATAATTAAAAATTTTGGTGGAAGAAAAGGCAATGATAAAATATCACTAGGAGATTAGTTGTTTTCCTTTGTAGCAAGCAAATCAAGCCATTTGTCTATAGAGATTTCTTTGGCAGCAGTGTCAGTGAATCTGCTTGTATTGTTGCACATTAAACCTGATTCTTTAATTTTCCAGTTTTGTTCTTTCTCCCCATGCATTTCAGTTTCAATAAAATAAAGGAGATAATATTCCACTGGCTTTCTTAATATTGATGTTGAATATATCAATTTAAGTCCTAAGATATTACCAGCTGGGGAGCACCTTGTACAAACTCAACTTCTAGAAAAGAGGAAGAATATAAGCAAGAAAGAATATGTGAAAAGTAAGTTCTGGATCCTTTTTTCTAGTCACAGTTTGTAGTAGTCTCACCAGCAGAGAGCCAGAAGTTTCAGCTTCCAGGGAGAGCCTGCTCCATGGAAACTCTGCAAATCCTGGCGTTGTGGCCCAGTAACATCTATTTATGTGCCTTTGTCTTGATCCTCAGATGAGGAAATAGAATATATATTACCTATCTGCAAAACATGAAGGTACTTCACAACCTCTGCTGATATATTTCTCTGGTCAAAATTACTACTAATGCAGTAAGTACCGCTATTCCCTTAATGCTTATAAAGTCATTAAAGCAGGATGCTCAGCATTTCATTATTTAGCCTGAAAGGCACCTTCTTCACCCTTCCAATCAGACAGATTTGCATACAGAATATTCCACAGCCTCCGATTTTTCATATTATTCTATTAAAAAAAAAAGTTGATTTTTATTGTAGATTTAAAACACAAGATAATTGTCACTACAATCACATATTAAAGGTGTTGGGCCATGGCAAAAGTCAACTGGGCTGCTGTGACCCAGTCTTCACTCCCAATCCCAGGTGCATGTCACGAGGTGAAAGGAACCAGACCAGGGAGGCTTGGAGCAGTTCCAACTGTGTTGCAGCCATGTCCTACAGACAACAACCCTGCACATTTGCCCTCACATGGAACCACTGTGAACACAAGATGCTTCCACAAAGTGAAGCAAATTACTGATGTGCAGAGTTAAGAGTTTGGTGCTGCTGGACTGTTGAACTAAGCTGATAAGAGAAGTGAAAAATGTGTTCTGAATCAACATGGCAGCGAATTTCAATGCCAATGATTACAATTTCTGACACTCAATAAATGGCAAAAATGGCTGGCTGTCCTGCCTTCACAGTCAATTACTTAGATGCAGATTAGGGGGTACCTGTAGTTAAGCCAAGTGATCCAAGTGAGTCAAAAGATATAGAAAAGCTATGAATTCACAAAGAGTGAAAAGAAAGAAAATGTTTTGTCAGAAAACAGATTGTGTTTAAGAGTTCAGGAAATGCATAAATAAAATTTAAGCTAAGGGAACATAAAACCTTGTGTTGAAATTAATCAAAGTACTTTCTTTGTTTAAGTAAAGTGATTGGTGACAGCCCACAGGGCTTCATTGTAGACCATTTGCACCCAACAAATTTAGTGGCCTTCTACATCAGTTACAGTATTTGTGGAAAAGGAAGAACAATTGATGTAATCTACCTGGACTTGTGCAAAGCATTTGACACTGTCCCACATGAGATTGTTTCTAAAATGGAGACACTGAGAGCAAATTCTGTCATATTTACTAACAGTAGGAAAGGAAGGCATTGGTATGTAGAAAAACTAAGATTCAACAAAATAAGATATTTGAATAATACTTTGAACATCATGTCTTGACATCTCTACTTGGTATTTTTATGTGCAAAATATGTGCTTATGTGCAAAACAAAGATTTCTTTTAAAAATTGAAAGATTATTTTTTAAATTAAATAATTAAATATTTTAAAAATTAAATTAAAAGGATTCATTAGTTGCAAATTACAGAAAGAAAAAGACAAGGGTGTAATTTGTTGCTTTGGTGATGGTTGTGAGCTAGAGTTTTATTTATAGTATTGTTTCTTAGCAGGTTACAAAAAATATGAATCCAAGTGAAAACAAACGTAGATAATGGTATTCCTAGGATAAGCTAGGGAACTAAAAAATACAGAAGAACACAAAGGCATAAATTAAACATAAATTGATAAAAATCAACACAAATTGAACATAAATTCAATTAGCAAAACAAAGAAATAGAGGATATGAAATTGCTGCCATTAATATATCTGAAGGAATAAATATAAGAAAGAAACAGAGCTATTCTAAGAAAAATTCTGGTGTAAGAGTATCAGTGGGTCTGTGTTAAACATGGATAAATCCAGACTGGAAGCTATGAGACAGTTTCTAACCAGAGTAACTCAAGTAGTAGAAGAAAAAAACGCAGGAGAAACAATAGTAAAAAAATTATTTGTTCTAAAATGAAGCTCAATGATAATATTGAAGAAATTATATTATGTGGTTACATGAAATAACAGAGAACTGGATTAAAGAATTAATTTCTACTTCTATAATGTTAAGTGTGCCTGAAATCAAAATCAAAACCTGCCTTTTTTCATATCTTTTTTTAAAATCTATTAAATAGTAATGGTAATAATTTTATTTTTACTGCACACTTTGAATTTATTATGCAAAATACTCCCTGGCTGCCTATTCTCCCTGAAGTTTTAAGATAATTTTTGACCCAGTTTGCCTGAACAAAATCTGACGGCTAACGTTCCAAACTATTCGGTAGTTATAAACACTTTTCGTTATTGTTCCAAAAACATTACTAGACAATTAAAATTTGCTTTGCCAAAAAAAAAATAGGAATTTACTTGCCCAGTCTAGGGAAAAAAAAAAAAAAA
>VYXD01013623.1:58290-74642 GCA_013397195.1 Hylia prasina
AAAGAGTCAATTTGGACTGAACCCCACGCCGTTTCCAAATTTGGCACAGCTTGCAGTTCAATAAGAAATACAATATATTGCTATGCATCTAACTGGGTAAAGGATATATGCGTTAAGAAAAGAAAATATCCAGCTGGAAACAGCCTTAACATAAAACAACATGAAAAATACAAATTAAACCTAAAGGATCAACTGTAAAAACTATGCTTATTTCAAAACACAACTGCAGGTTCAATGCTAGTGACTTTAAACAGATACTGCATCTAATTAAATATAAATTGAACATTTCAAATTTAATGATAAGGAAAAGTCTTACCTTGTTTTTAGTATATTCATTGTTCTTTGGACGGGGAAAATGTTCATCCAGGAATTCACTCAAAGCTTTCATGAGTTCTTTCTTATAGGCCTTTAATTTCAATGTTTTATTTTTCAGTTCATTAAAATCGCTGGTTTTCAAACAAACAGTAAAAACACAGAGATAGAAAAAGGATCAAATCAGGTAACTAAAAAGTCCTCCGTAAGTAAAAAAACCCCTTATTATCTACTGTTAGAAATTCAACATCTTTAATCACAGGATATAGTAGCATTACTTTCATATTTCAAATATGAATTTGCGAACAATTATTTGATCTATTAAACAAAATATTTTAAGAGTTTGCTTGCTCATTTGCTTCTCTTGATATTTAAATTCTTCAATTTATAACTCAAAAATGTAGAAATACCTTTTTGGGGAAGGTTGTTCAACTTGGATATATGCCTCTTCTTCAATTTTATTAAGAGCATCTAGTGTCTGTTTCTGTTCCTCATACCACTGCTGTTCTCTTTGAAACATGAAAAGTAGGAAATGGCACAACAGATAAATAGTTTACCTGGGCAATCAAAAAAAGAAAAAAGCTTACAGCATTCCAAAGTCCAAATTATTGGATTACCTTTTCAGATCTGTTTCCAGTTGTTTATTCTTTGACTGAACTGTTGACAGCACCATTTCAAGATCACTTTTTACTTTCTGCAACTGTAAAAGAATAGAAATTAAACTACTGTTTGCAGGTTAGCCCAGGCTGCAGTATTTGTTCTATGTAAGGCTGCATCCGTAAGTCTGACAAAGAGGGACAAAATCATCTGTAATTTCTTAATAAACATCAAAATCCAATTTAAAATGCAGGAACTATTCAAAATGTTACTGTGACCACTTGCTCATTAGTGTCTTCTAAAAGCTCACAAAGCTTAACAAAATACTTAATTTTACCTGGAGCAGATTGTGGAGCACACACATGAACCGCTCAGCTGATGGACGACTGAGGAGAAAATGTTTACAGCACCAGGGGGTCTATTGTCTAAATTACTGGAGCTGCTGGCAAGAATGAATCCATGCTACTTGCACCACATAAAATATACAGAAAATGAAGATGCATCAAAGACTAACCACATCCATGAATTAAATTATTCTCAGTGCTATGGACATATCTGGGCCAGGAAATATGGAGAAATAAAACTACTGTAGTCAGAAGCTATAGGCATTGCTGAATCTAGGGAACACTGGACTCTCAGCTGGCTGGGTCTTTCATTACAGAATGAGAATGGGTAAGGTTGTGTTGAGGAATACATTCAGTGCAGGTAGCTCAGGGTGCAGGGATTGAGCTCTGGGCTGAGCCCCGGGCAGGAGGCCATCAGCTGCCAACTCTGCAGAACGAGGGGCCTGGGGACTTGTGGCCCTGCCAGGTGAGGGGACATTGAGATTTGGCAGGAGCTGATGACACCTGGATTTTTCTGTGTTTACACTGTAAGGATATAAAAGCCCACAGGTTCCTTTGTTCTGGGTCCCTCCTCAGAGGCAACCAGATCAAGCTGTTATTCTGTTATTACGCCATGATTAAATTATTTTAAGGATTGGGATGTGTGAGCCTAAGGGAAGAAGGAAACTTAGGGCTGAGATGGTAAGGAAACTTGATCTGTCTGTGTGAGTGTGGGATGTGCAGCTGCAAATGGGCTCAGTGACTGACACTGTGGCTCCTGGATTGTTGGACAGGGAAGTTTCCTTAACCACGGTGAGGGACCAGAGTGGGTCATGTAGTCCAACCTCCCAGCTGAAGGGGTCACCCAAGAGCACATGGCACAGGTTGCATTCAGACAGCTCTTCAGAAACTCCAGCAAGGGAGACTCCAAAGCCTCTCTGGGCAATCTGTTCCAGTGCACAGTAAAGAAGCTCTTCCTTGTGTTCTTGTGCATCCCATTGCCTCTTGTCCTATTGCTTGGCATCACCAAGAAGAGCCTGGCTCCATCCTCTTCAGATACTTGCATAAATTGATGAGGTCCCCTGTTAGACCACTATGATCTTCTACAAAATGTTTTTAGATAAGCCTATAATTTGGATGTATTTTTTCTGCTTCCATACAAAATAGGAGCACTTGAGAATTTAACTCAAAGAAATAGGAATTCTGAAAACATGCTACAGAAGCAAATATGCTCCATATATACAACATCTGAAAGAAACTGGAATCCTCAAATACCAGACCAACATGCCATAGCTATACAGGCAAATCAAAGTGTGTTACCCAACAACTTTTTGATAGTGACTCTTAACAGCAGTCAGGTTTGCTGTTGTGAGGGATACTAGAAGGCATTAGACACAGGAATATTCTCGAGTCACATAGCATTCCTATGTCACATCCATATGGTGCAATGTTACCTGCAAGATATTGATTTGCTTTTTCTTCCAGTGGAGAAACTCAACAAATTATTGCCACAGACATCTCAATGTCTAAGATAACTGACTCTTCTGTGTAACACATAGTATTACATAGTTTTCTATTAAGAATGAAATACAATATAACTTTTTGTTTAAAAAAACACACACAAATATCTTAAAGGCAGGTGTCAGAGGACAGGGTCAGACTCTTTTCAGTGGTGCCAAGTGATAGGACAAGGGGCAACAGGCACAAACTCAAATACAGGAAGTTCCACCTAAAAATTAGGAAAAACTGCTTTACTGGCGGGTGACTGAGCACTGGAACAGGCTGCCCAGAGAGGCTGTGGAGTATCCTTCTTCAAAGATATTCAAAAGCCACCTCAACACAGTCCTGTGAGGCACTTAGGGGCAGGGCTCAGTGGTAGATTTGGATGGTTGGACTTGATCGTCTTAGAGGTCTTTTCCAACCTAGACTATCCTATGAGTCTGTCTCCAGAGGGCCCTTCTAACTCCACACATTCTGTGACAAATTCCACTTAGCAATTAAAATTCAGCCACGGATCATCCTGAAAACACAAGTGAGTGGATCTGAGTGGATCTTCTTGCCCAAGCACTTGTGCAGTGTTAAATAAAAGTAGTTGTGCAAAGCACAGTGTGTAGACTTCAGCCACAGAAACGGGCCCTGTTGCATGATGTTAATGATGGCTAAATCTTTGCAAGGCATGGTCATCAGTTGCCTCAGCATGAGATTTCTGTCTCCTGGTGGCATCCAGCACAATGGGACTCCAATAATAACTGAGGCCTTGAAGCATTAATGTAGCAGGGACGTTGATTATTACATAATTTTCATTGCATGCATATAAGTTTGTTGAGCTACTGTGACTAGATGGTGAGGCCAGAGGCACAATACTGTTTACTATGCATTACTCACTGACTTGTGCAGTAAGTCAGTTTAAAACCCCACTCATTACAACTAGGAAATTTTACCAGTTATACTACAGGGTAAAAGAAGCATTAGAACAACATAAATGGCTGAAGGAAAATACACAGCATTTTAGCAGTAGTCCACTCTAGGAACAGTCATAGGAAAATGCAGCCATTGTATATATTGTTTTTTTTTTTTCCGAATAAAATTTTATTATCTCTTACAAACACGAAGACTTACCTCTTCTTTTCCTAATTCTACCAGGATCTGTGGATTGGTAGAAATCACTGAAAAATAAAACGAATTGGTTAGTTTTTGCATCAGATGATAAAGATTTGTTGATACTGAAAAGCAGTCTGGCTAGAGAGAAATTTGTGTACCTTCTAAAAAACAGTTTGGCTCTCAGCAGCAGTTTAACCACATGCTGTGGTATCCTGCTGGGCTAACCGACTATCACTATTCAGCAAGTTAAATTAGACTGAAAAAAGTGCAGCGTTAATGCTTGTGTGTCATTTTTTACACCTGAACTAGCTCCCAGTACATTAGTGTAGGTGCATAATGAATGAACACCACATTTCTATACACTTCAAGACAACTGAGCCTGGTTTTTTTAGCAGAAGGCATTCAATCAACATTGAATTGAACCAACTGGAATTCTTCCAGTCTTCCAATTCCTTGTTAAACAGCCTTCCAAATGCTTTATCAGGACTACAGAACCTAGTTTTAATGACTTCAGAAGCATGTCACTATCCTTACTGTTCACAAGAACAGCAGTATGTAGGGAGAGGAAATGCCCAGCAAGGCCACTCAAACAATGAGCAACAGCAATACCTATGTGAAAGCACAATACAGTTCAAGAAGATGGAAATGTTTCACCAGAATGCTTCTACAAAATGCAGTGATTTATGACTCATGCATTTTCAGAATAAAAACTGAATTCTTGTTTTTCACAGCATTCAACAGACTCTAGTCAATTCTCATTTCCATGTCAACTTGCAGCTTCTGCATAAACAGATTACTTTTTTGAACTATTTCAATACGTTAACAGGAGAAATGAAAGCTATTGTAACTGATTAAAATCTTTATAAGCATATTTTTTTGTGCAAGTTTAGGCTTGAAATCTCTAATCTTACAAATAATTATTTTTTTAAAAAATTTGTTTAACAAAAAGGAAACCCTTAACCCTCTCATGACAGCATTAATCTTCTAAATATACACAGTCGAATTAATAAATTCCTGATACTTTCTTTGGTAATGTTATAGTATTTACCTAAAAGATTTTTAAGAAGCTTTAGATTAGTAGTTTTAAAAGCACTTTTCTGAGATGAAAATCAGAAAAACTACTGAGTTAAAAATGCATTAAATTAAATGCTTCAATAAAATTCCTTTTATTTGGAGAATTACTGTTTCTAAATATTGACACAAATTTTGAGTACTGTGCTCCCAATTAAGCTAAAGAGCTGTGGAAGGTAGTGGTTTGTGCTTTATTAGAGTAAGATTTCTTTATTTACATGAATATCCTACCTACACGTGATAAAATTCACTGGTGCACTTTTATTCACATTCACTGGCATATTTGGAAAAAACCCATACAATGCTTCCCCATGCCACTTCCTGCTAACATGATCTTTATAGCCCTCCCTTTCCAATTATTATCAATTTTTACAACTGCCTCATAACACTTCTTTATTCCTAGATATCTAATCCTGAATTCATGCTTGCCATTCAGAGTTCATATTGTGTGAGTATCAGAAGGCCCCGTCTTCCTGGGAAAGAGATCACTAACCATAATTTAGTGAAGGAACAAAGCAGATCTAAAACACTTATGCCAACTGCTGCTGTAAATTCACTGGTTGCTCAGTCCATTATCAATTAAATATTTTTCAGTTGTAGAATCACTACACTTGCAAAAATCAAATGTCAGACAGAATTGCCGAGTGATACCAAGTACAATTACAAAGAAAAATAGTACCAGATGCTAGGAATGTAAAAGCAACCACTATGCACATGTTTATACAGAAACTCATATTATAATAAAACAAAAAGGTATTTGGCAGAATACTGCTATTTTGCAAAGAAAAACGGAAATTATGTGGAGACCACAACTGTTTGAAATGGTTTAAAATATGGTTGCTTTCACTTCCTGATTTTGCAAAGGTAAAAGTTAAATTTTATTTTTATAAGCCAAATGCTTTTTAAAAAGTTTTAATTCAGCTGATTTAGCAGATCTAGAGCTACAAAAATAATACCAGAAATTGAGAAAGAAAAAGAGACTAATGTAAAAGCTTTGCAAAAATAAAATTTGCATCATGAATTCAAGTCTGTTTGCCAATATTGTGCTCAAAAAATGTAGAACCGCCAAGTTATAACCTCTGAAAATAAGGTTTAAGATTGAAATGCTGACAGGTCCTCATTTACAGGAAATGAACTGGCCACTACTAAAAGCAAACCAAAGTAACAATACAGACTGACATTCATGCTCTATTAGTAAACTGTATTAAATCAGTATTTCTGCTATTTCTATTTAGATAAAATCAGACAATGTTTTCAACTAAGTAATTCCTCCTTCAAAACAAATGGTAGGTAAAAAGAAGCCAAGACAGTGAAGTAAGCAAAGTGGACTCCTCACTTTCATACAAGCACCATAACTCCATTCAAATTCTTAGCAGCAACTTTTTTTCTTCCACTGGAAAGGTAGCCAAAAAAGGTAGAGATTTGGCTGTAAAGTATTAATTATAAATAGGTAATTTCTCTATTAAAGAATTAAGATTTCTAATAAGAAATATTGTCATCTGGGAAGAAGTAAGAATGGTTGAACAAAGCAAGTCAGCAAGCCAAAATACAGGCCAAGGATATTTTTAAGCCAATAGCTTGAAGTTTAATATACATATTTTAGTACGGAAATCTAACAGCCTCAGGTATTTTGCCCAGATAAAAACTTAGTTCTTTCAATTAATTTGCTTTAAGCCAGCAGTTTATTCATGAACAGCAGCCAGTAACCAATATGTTCCAAATTCATTCAATGACATGCCTTTGGTCTACATACCTCAGAACCACTGGAGGCTGACAGTTCTTGGAGTGAGGCTTACAACACTGAACTATTCTAATAGAACAACAGTATCTATTTATAAGAAAGATAAAATATTTTTCCCAGCTTCTCTTATTTAGTGATGAGATGCAGCAACTACATTGACTTTGGAAAAAGTTGGAGAACTGCCTCTAATGTTGATCTGAAAAGGCATTTCCATTTGATCTGAAAAGGCATTTCCATTTGGCTAAATGACAAAACATTGGAAATCACCATGTGCTGTCTCTAACACATTACTATAATTTTGCAAATATTACAAAACCGAGCCTCTACTGGCATAAAAATATTCAAATGAGTCAATATATTAATTTAAAGATTATCTAGAAGTTTTACTGGATTGACAAGTGCTAACAGGTCCTTGACAGGAGACATAACCATGAGTTCTACCAGAACATTAATGACAGTGTAGTGTGAACTGTTTTAGGAATCTCCATATGGTACATTTGAAAATAAAGATTACTTTAATCACACTTAGATCCTGAACGCTTTTATTTCCAGTGTCTGGCCACATCAGCCTTGCAAGAGAGTGAAAGCTGTCACTCTCTTGCAGTGACATAAATGGTGCTTATGTACAAAGAGAATTTTGAAGAACTGAGGAATTTATACCTTTTGACTGATAATGCCTAACAAATATAAGAACTACCACTAGTCTCAGTGGTTTGTGCTTCTCAAGATCATTAAGTGTTCTGGGTTCCTGTGCTGCTCTAGTGTGTCTTACCATGTTACCTTGACTTGAAACCTCCAATCCCTGGTAATTAAAAATAGGTATTTTACTACAGTGTAAAGGGCTTAGCACTAAAGGTCTACTTCAAAGTTTCAACTAGCACATCATAATACAGCACACCTCTGTAAAATATTAATAAAAAATAATGAGAAGATATGTACAGTTAATGTATCAGCTTCTTAAAGGACAAAATGAAGACAATATTATTTGCCGAAGTATTTCTGTTCTAAAAAGGAAATACAAATAAAAGATGGAGAAAAAACAGTCACACAGAAAAGTATACGAAGGAGGGTATCAGGACAATGAACTTTCCTCATTTGGTTAGGAGATCTGCTAATAGTTGTTTTTCCATTTAACTGACTGGTGGATCACACACTTATTTGTCCTGAATCATAGGACTAAGTTATAGTGGAATTCACTTTTAGTGCAAAAATAATGAAGAAATGAAACATACATGCTACTTTTTAAAGTAGCATTAAATATATTTTCATTTTTAAGTAGTTATGGAATGAAAGTACAATTGGCAGACATTCAATATACTCACGGCCTAGATGAAAGAAACTTTGCAGAAGTTTATATAAGCATTCTTTACAAGGAAAAACTTACTTACTTTCAGGATGTCTCTCTTGCCACTCACGACAATCTACTGCTAAAGCTCTCCACTGCAGCAATAACAAGGAAAACTGTGTAACAAGAAAAGAAGCATGTCTTGAAGTGTGTTGAGTTGCATTGGCATAAAATGAGGTAGAATGCAACAGAAATTGAGTTAATAAGTTGATACAGCAGAAAACAGAAGAGCACCTATTACGATAGAACACCAGTTCCTTCAAAATATTTTACAGTCACAGGGATCAAGAAACATTTCTATTATTTTTTCAAAAGTGGCAAATGAAGAGGAGTCAGAGTTGGCAGAGTTGTGAAGGTCCTTCAGAGGAAGGTTCATATAGGTCAAGAAATGCTTTCCCTAATGTCATCTCTGAACCTCCCTTTGCATATCTTTGAACCATTCCCACACATAACATCACTGGGTATGAGGGAGAAGATATCAGCATCTCGCTCTCCATTTCCCTGAGGAAACTGCAGAGAGGAATCTGGGCACCCCCCGCTCCTTCTCTACAAAGTAGAGAAGCCCAAAGTCCTCAGCAGCTCCTCACAGGACATGCCTTCCAGCCCTCTCACCAGCTTTGTTGCCCTCCTCTGGATGCACTCAAGGACCTTCACAAGCTTCTTACATTGTGGGGTGCAGAACTGCACTGAACACTCGAGGTGAGGCACCACAGCCCTGATTCCAGGGGATAATTCCCTCTCTTGTGGCTGGCAGTGCCATGCTCGAGGCTCCCGGGTTGCCACTTGCCCTCTGGGCTGCCAGGGCACACTGTGGGCTCACCCCGAGCTGCTGTCAACCAGCACCCTCAGATCCCTTCCTGCAGGGCTGCCCAACAGCCCCTCCTTGAAATTATGCCAAGGCATGTGTAAAGGCAACCGGTGTTAAGCAACATGATTTTAAGGGCAAATCATGCCCGACAAATTGGTGGTCTCCTATAACAGGATTACAGCATTAGTGCATAAGGGAAGAACTACTGATGTCATCTATTTGGGAGTTGTACAAAGCATTTGACTCTGTTTGGAACAACATCCTTGTCACTAAACTGGAGAGACACAGATTTGACAGACAGACCACTCAGTAAGGAACTGGCTGGATGGTCACACTCAGGTGCAGTCAACAGTTCAGCATCCAGGTAGAGATCAGTGATGAGTGGGAATCCCTTAGGCCTTGTTTCTGAGATGGGCACCATGTAACATCTTTGCCAGGGATATGGAGAGTGAGATCAAGGGCACCCTTAGCAAGGTCACTTTCACTGACAGCACCAGGCCGTGGTGGGGAGCTGACACACTGCAGGGAAGTGTGGGAATCGAGCTGCCTGAAGGCATTGGCTTGAGACTGTGGGAGCTCAGTCTGTTGTTAACTTAACTTAGGTTAACTAACTAGATGCTCAACTTAGGACGAGCATGATTCAAGCAGCTTTAACTCCTGGGAAATAATATGGTAATATTATTAATATAAGAATAATATTATGTTCCTATAAGGTTGTTGTTCTAGAAGGTTCCCTAGTTCTTCCTCCCTGATTGGTTGCCAGCTGGTGCAGAGTTTTACATATGCTGAATTATTGTTTCTGCTTGGACTCTTACCCTCCGCTGCACCCCGCAATTGACCCTATATGTGTATCCTACCTACCCTATCCAGTGTTTTTGGAATTAGTCCTGAACTGTTTTTTGGCTTCTCCTGTTTGTTGTTTTTGTCATTAAACCCTTCTACTATCTGGACAATTCCATCGTACCCGTCCTTTTATTTATCGCCACCTTAGTCCTGACCGACACGGTCCCAGGGTGACAGAGCCGCAGCTGCGACAGGGCAGGTATGGCATCCAGAGTGACCTGAACAGGCCTGAGAGATGCACTAGTATGAAACCTATGAGTCCAACAAGACCAAGCACAAGGTCTGCGGGATGGTGCTGTGGGCAGCCTTACTCTTACTGCAGCTGTGTCTAATCACAACAGAGTAGAAACAGCCTTGTCCTTGTACAGTCACAGCTGTGTCCAATAAGGAGATGTGTTACAAAAGAGTGGGTGGGCCAGGAATGAGAAAGAAATGGAGGAGTCAGTGTTAGCTGGTCATCCTGCCTGTGGGATCTGACAGAGAGAGGGCATGAGAGCTTTGAAGTAAGACAACACACTGATGATACATATACCTGCCTTCTGTGAAGGTCTCTTGAGCCTACCATTAGTCAGGGGAGTTTTTGTAGAGAGCCTTTGAAGTGATGAGTGACTGAGGAAGGGGCTGCCTCAGTTGTGCTGCCACCATTGATTGGTGCCCTGTGTGAGGAGCAAAGCGGCTCCTCACAAAGGTCCTGTACCTGGGTCAGGGCAACCCCCAGAATCAACACAGGCTGACTGAGAGCAGCCCTGCCAAGGAACACCTGAGGATCCTGGTGGATGAAAGCTGGACACATGCACTTGCAGTCCATAAAGTCAATCTGGATCAAATGCAGCATGGCCAGCGGGTGATTCTGCCCCTCCACTCCGCTCTGGTGAGACTCCACCTTGAGTGCAGCCTCCACTCTGAGGTCCCCAACATAAGAAGGATGTGAACTTGCTCAAGTAAGTCTAGAGGAGAACCACAAAGATTACTGGAGGGCTGGAACACCTCTCCTATAANTGCAACGCCTCTCCTATAATGACAGGTGAAGGCAGTTGAGGATGTTCAGCCTGGAGAAGGCTCCAGGGAAACCTCATAGGACCTTCCAGTACCTGAATGGGGCCTAAAAATAAGAAGAGGGACTGTTTACTAGTGCATGTAGTGATAGGACAAGGGGAAAGGGCCGTAAGATGAAAGAGGGCAAGTTTAGATTAGCTATTAGGAAGAAATTCTTTATTGTGTAAGCACAGAGACACTAGAATGGGCTGCCCAGAGAAGCTGCAGATGCCTCATCCCTAGAAGGGTTTCAGGCCAGGCTGGATGGGGCTTTGCACAACCTGATCTAGGGGAAGGCATCCCTGCCTAGGCCTGCGTTAGAACTCATGATCTTTAAGGTCTTTTCTAACCCAGGCCATTCTGTGATTCTACAGTCTTAACAGAAAATGAAGTATTTTTAAAAACCCATTGTCTTACCTTGGCTTCTGATGGTAGCTGTGTCTCAGTTCCTAACAGCATTAGCTTGCTCTGATACTTGGTCGAAAAGAAAATAAATAATACACAAGTTTGTTTACTCTTCTCTTTTTAAGAACAAACCACAATTCTTAGAAATTTAAATGTAACTTTTTAAACAGAGGAATAACAGAATTTTAACTTGGATCCTTCCACGTCCCTTATACCCTAACCCAGAAGAGCAAATTAAGAGATGTTTTGAAATTATAGCACAGTAAAGTAGAACTTAATTAACTCTGAAGGAGAAAAGTAGCAGCTAAAGAAAGATGTATCCTTTGAGTAAAAAGGCAGGTTATGAGGGAAAAGTTCATAAGGAAAGGCACTGAACAGATGAAGAACACAAGAAACTGGGAAGAGAGTCATGGACAAGGCTAAACAGGGAAGCTGTTGAGAAGTTAACACACTTTAAGAGTTTTCTGTTACTCTTCTGGCTCTCCAAACAGAGCAATCATATTATAATACATATTTTTAGTTTTAAGTCACTTAAGGCAGTATGCTGTTCAGAAGTGGTCCGATTTTTGGGAGTAGCTCATCAGCTCTCATGACTGCAATAGGGTGTATATGCAGTCTGAAATTCAGGCCACCACAAATATCTGAGGCATAAACAGGAAACACCTGCTAAACCCTTTTTTCCCCTGTCACCCATTTAACCTGCCCCATAATAAGCCAGGATGTATTCTACTAAGCAACACTTTGGAAACCTTGCTGTTAACATTTGGATACCAGAACACTGTATAGGATTTCTCCCACAAAAAATGATGACACACAATCATTGGAACATTACATGTAACCATATAACCCAGGAGCTAATTAAATTACTATTAGTTTAAACCTTTTGTCAAAACATGAGTGCATTCAGGATGCAAAATCCAAATAAGAATCCCACTGTTTTCATCAACTTCCAAAAATAACACATCACTTCTTGTATTATTTTGGGCATGCTGGGAATAAAATACAAGATATCAAGTATTTTCAATTAAATTCAAATAGTAAACATTCAGATTTTCCTTCTCATTTGAATATTTCAAGGAAAGTTCAGGTCCTCCAATGTGGTGCCAAACAAAAGTTCAGAAACTGAGACACAGAATTACCTGCCACTTGCTACATGCAAACTTACCAGAATACTCAACAAGAAATAAATCCCATTAGTCTTTTTTAATCAACTTGTGTAAAATTATTGCACGGTGAGTTGGCTGTACTTTGTTCTACTTTGAGTTTGGAAATACTTTTACTTTAGTTTATGGTATTTTAATGTTTTGAACACACAACTCAGAACTCAAGCAAAGACCATGTAAATACAACAAAAAATTGAATTACACAATTAAGACTCTGAAAATACAATTTAGAACATGACTTTTCATTAGATTCTGCAGAATCTTAAAGAAAGAATAGTATTCTGTAAGAACTGATAGAAGTTTATCTTTTCTGGAAATCCTGTAAATAAAAATAACCAGCCCTGAACTGTTATTTGTCAGCACATTGTACCATGTATCAAGAGAGAAATTTTAATCACATGGCAATGTCAGTTTGCATAAGCTGTCAGTTTGCATAAGCGTAGGGAAACATCACTGTTCTCCTCTGCCTCTCTCTCCTCCTATTCTCTCACTCCTCTGAGATCCAAAGGACCTGTGAAACAGAATCCCATCTTTTGTGAGGCTAAAGAGGGAAGGGTCTCTTTATGCTGGTACTAGTGCAAAACAAGTAAAATGTTTAATTTTCCATAATTTTAACATATACTCCCACACTAACTATATCATAACATCAGCACATGGACACTACAAGGCATTCTTCACCCCGGCCAGCACTTCTACATTTGACCTTTCTGAGTATCTTCTTTTTTTTTGTTTGTTTGTGATTTGTTTGTGGTTTGTTGGTTGATTTGTATTTATTGAAGTGGTCTCTTTGAAGGGAGTGGGGCAAGCATGTGGTGAATAAAACAATTCTGAAAAAGCTTTATAATAAAGCTAGTCTATAATTTATATTTGCATACCTCTTCCATTTGCCTCCAAATACTCTCACATTCATCCAAGAGTTCTTCCTTGGCCTCTACAGGACCAGCTGTGTTAGTGATTTCTGACAAGCATTCAGCCTATTAACAATCAAATAGAACAGTTATAATGTAGATCTATAATTACTGATTACTAAATCATACCTGCCCTTCAGAATCAACTGTGTAACAGAATAAACTCCCTTTATCCAAAGCATTTAGCTAACTCCTCTATAGTTCTAGAAAGCACCCAGCCATTAAGTGAAATTAGAAGACACTAATAATTTACTTTTAAAATCCAATGACAAAGTCCTAAATATTCATAACTGCTTTGATTATCTGCAATGGCTTCTTTATTTTCCAACAACTTTAATACAGAAACAACAAGAGAATCTCACGTCTACAAAGCCACACTTTACCTCCATAAACCTGCAAAGTTTTTAAGCATTTACTTCTGCTCTGCCAATAACAGTGCTAATCTATTTCTCCTTCATTTGAATTCAAAATATTTTTGATTAACAAATTAAGCATCCTCAAAGTTACTAGAAAAACAAACAAAAAACCCTGAAAGATATACACACAACATCTGGACAGCAAAAGAAAAATCAACCCGAGTTAAATTAAAAACTTTGAGAAATTGTTGGGTCAGAAACACACACAATTTCATAAATTTCATTCTAGCTTTCTCCCTGAAATGATACCTGAATGACATCAGCAATTAACAGGGGAAAAATAAGAGGGAACAATTTTTTTTTCCCAGGGATGTCGAATTCCCTGCGGTTTCCTCACCCCAGGGTGCTTCAGGGGAGGCAGCACTGCACGGGGTGTGACATTACCCCCTTACGAGGTCTGCAGGTCCCGGTTATCGAAAGCTTCGGCGCAGGGACATACGGACAGCAGCCCGGGTCTTGGGGGTTGAACAGAGATGTTTAATCAACCCATGATGGAACCCAGGAACCCCCTTCCATGTGCTCGGGGTCTTTTATGCACACAGAAAGCGGAAGGGGTTGGAGTTGGGGTACATTATCCAATGAGGACAGAGCACGAGAGGGGATTAGGGGAAATACCTGGGTATAGGCTACTGGATTGTGTAAGGGAAGGATTGCAACATCTGGGTCAAACCAAAAACTGGGGAGAATACAGGGGTGTGTTGGGTTAAACCATAAAATGAGAATATGGGTATGAAATGACCTAAAAGGCACACTGCAACACAGGGAAAACAACCAACAGGCTAGATGTACCAGAGGAAGCCTTTAAAAATACCTTAGTGGATCGCTAGGCCAACCAAACACATAGAGATTAAATTGAAACATTAAAAATAGATAATGATCTAAACAAGAATGTGAGTGAACACAGGCGATCGGAAGATTACGGGATGTACGGGAAAGACAGAACCCCTCCGTTTAGTTGTTTAACCCCACAGTTAATCAGGACCACGCAGCTTGTGACACAAGCAGGGGGATGTGACGTTCCAAACCCAGGTTATAAAGCCCCAAATCACTCCCCAATAAACGCCATTTGCCTTCCACCACATTGGTGTCTGAGAGCTTATGGACCGAGCGGCCAGGGGTGGGTCGCCGTGCCGTGCCTGAACCAGGTCGTCACGCCTCAGAAGAGGTGACACAAGAATTACACTTCTCTACCTTCTTAACGAAGCACAAATTACTAACTCAATCTTTCCATCTTTTTCAGAACAAAAACACAGCATCAGAGAAAATTATGTTGAAAACCCGATTTAAAAGGGGTGAAATATTCAACTAGTACTTCCAAAGTTGAAGTACCTCACAGCAAAGTGGAAGAGGAAAGAAAATCAGAACATCTCACTGAACCCTGGAATTAGATTGGAGAACTCATATGTAGCCCATACTTCTACTAAGTCTTCCTCGTAAATTTGTTGCCTTTAAAGCAGAACACTACAAAATCTAGGTTACCAAGATCTTATAAGAACTAATGAGCATAGATTTTGCAAAGGAAAATTATTATCTTCTGAAGAGTCTTGGAATGTCTCCATAATATAAAGAGAACCAGTTCCCATAATTTATTAAGACTTCTGAAATGCCTCCAGCAAAGACTGCCCAGAAAGAAGAAACTGAGAAAGAAACTGAGAAAGAAACCTTAGTTTTCTCTCAGACCAAAAGCTGTTAAAGACACAAACAAAGAGAGTCTGGGGGGATAGTGGGGAGGGAGAAGAATAAAAGGGAGAAAAAGAACCCTGTGCTTTGGAAATTTGAAAGGGGTCTTGGGGGGTGGGATAAAAACCTATTCTGCCCGTGTCCCCTGCAATAATACAATTAATCACCTGAAAGCAATATATGAAATAAAACTCTGAAGAGGAAGCCAGAAAATCTCCATCACACAAAAATGATTAAATAATTCTGCTGTTGTTGACTTTAAGTTTCCACATCGATTTCACACAAGATTTCAAGATTTCAAAATGTACACACTGTGAGACATGACAGGGCTGTCACCAGCCAGACTGACTTGCAGTCCTTAATGCTGTGCTCTTAATTACCTTATACAATACACACTGAAGTGTCACTTTCAGATGTGATTTTCTTGTAGCTTGCAGTTTTCCCTATTTCAGTATGGTTAAATTAAATTTCTATTTCCACACCATACATGAAAAGTGAAGGGGTTTTTGGCATTAATATTAAGGTCCTCCAGTTTCAACATGTTATTCCTTCTTACCTTGTTTTAGGACTATATAATTTGGTAAAAAATACACATGTCCAAGTGTAGGCTCTATGCTAGCCAAGGCTTTATGAAAAAAAAATCACAGAATGGGTCAGGCTGGAAGGGACCACAGGGGGTCATCTTGTCCAACCTCCTTGCTCCAGCAGGGCTGTCCCAGAGCACACAGCACAGGATTGTGTCTAGATGGCGCTTGAGTATCTCCAGCGAGGGAAACTCCACAACCTTTCTGGGCAATCTGTTCCAGTGCGTGTTCACCTGCACTGTAAAGAAGTTCTTCCTCATGTTCCAGTGGAACTTCTTGTGCATCACTTTTCCGCCCACTGCCTCTCGTCCTATTGCTCAGAACCAACGAGAAGGGCGGGAATCCATTCTCTTGGCACTGTCACTCCATATACACATTAAGAGGGCGAAATGCGCCATGTGATCGAGTACAAAACGACCAGTTGGTACAAACATCGCAAAAGCGGTGAGACGGGGAGACCCGGCGCCTCTGACGCGAACCCCCACAGCAAAACGGCGGGGGGGGGGGGGGAGGGGCAGAC
>VYXD01013623.1:75084-85762 GCA_013397195.1 Hylia prasina
GAGCGGAGCTCTGCTCCGACTGGGGTGAGATCGCCCCCAGGCCCGGCCGGGCGGGAGCGGCCGCGGGGTGAGGGCGGCTGGCGGGAGCCCGTATCCTGAAGCGGTGTCTCGTATATAAAATGGGCACGCTGGGCGGAAACTTTCGGGTGCGGAATTACAGGGCTTGAGTGCCAGGTGCTGGGAAAGTTGTGGCCGTTCAGCCTGGAGAATAGAAGGTTATGGAGATATCATAGCAGTCTTCCAGTATCTAACTTAGGAGGAAGCCGGAGACGGACTCTTCGACAGGAGCTGTAGTGATAGCACCGAGAGTAAACTGAGAGGGGAAATTCAGGTTAGCTGTAAGGAAAAGATTCTTTACTGGGAGATACTGGCACGAGTTACCCAGTGATTTTTTTGAATGCTCCAGCCCTGGTAGTGTTCAAAGCCAGGATGAATAAGGCTTTGCCCAACTTGGTCTAGTAGGAAGGTCTTGGGACTAAGTGGTATTTAAGGCTTATTCTAGCCCCTTAACATTCTATGATTCTAAGACTTTTGCTTCCTCTGGAGGACACTTTCAGGCTACGAGCCCTGCTGTGCAGGCTGAAGCTGTGCTGTTTTACGGATGTGGAGTTAATCCATATTTCAGACCGCTGCCCTAAGCTGGAGCAGCAAGAGAAGCCTCTAGGCTGTGTTTTGGCACGTGGTATTGATGTGTGCAGCAACTCCCAGCTCTCTGGATATCACTTTTAAGTTTTCTTTAAGTAAAGAAAACAATGTCCAGCAGATGTAAACATGCAAGTTCAGTAAAAAATACCATCACACAGGTGTTAACAAAAACACAGGATCTGAAAATCAGAAACAAAACTCAAAATCAAATTATTCTAGATCAGCCAGTTAAACAATGAAATAGGTGGATACCAGCACTTAGAATTTAGACTGCAGGACCTGTGTGGGACTACAAATCTCATAAAAACAGCAGGGGTACACGTGGTTTTAGAATGAAATGAGGTTCAGATGAGATGACCTTCTGTTTAGTAGCAGTAATTTAAAAACTGTTAATTGGCTTTGGTTTTTTGGAAACGATAAGATAGTTATGGTAATAGTTGCTTTAAAAGGGAAGAGCAATGTGAATTAAAGCAGAATTTGAGTGGCTTTAGTCCACAGAAAATGTGTAAGTCTTGAGTGCAAAGCCAGAGCTAAAAGCCCTTTAATTATGCTTGCACAAAATCCTGCGTATTTTTGACCAAAGTATGAGTAAGCAGTAGAAGGATAAGTAAAAGAGAACAAAATGTAGATGTAACATGAAAAAAAAAAATAAAAAAAAAATCCAGATTTGTCTTTTTACTCCATGTAGTTCTTGAATTCGAACACGTTTATCTTGAAAATCTACCATCGGCTTCGATGTACGAGCGCAGTTACATGCACAGAGATGTCATTACACACGTGGCATGTACAAAGTAAGTATTTTCGTTTTCCACTGTGTTTCTTCATCTGGGGTGTATTTTTGTGTGTGCTATCAAGTTTCCATTGTAGAAGTTTTGTAGTGGAAAGTTACAGTGTCCTGAGGGTGGTTTTTGAGGGGTGTTTTTTTTTTTTTTTTTAAAAAAAAGACTCAGTGGTTTATTTAGAAGCAAGATAAAAGTTGTTTTAATAGGCTAAAGGAGGGTCTTAAAGTCCGTGTTAAAATATGCAGGAAGTGCAGGAATGAGATTGACCTACTCTCTCTGAAAAAATACCATTCATGAGAACTGCAGAGGTCACACACGCATGCACACATAGTAACTACAGTGAAGCCAGACTTAAAATAGGACTTAGGTTTACAAATTCAAAAAGGATAGTGTTTCTTCAGTTTAAGCTATGAATTTTCATAGATTAATCCAGAATGCACTAAAATGCTTGTTTTGTTTTTCCAGGAGTTACAGTACCCATTCAGAAAGACTGTCACAGTAATTTCTTGAGATTTCATTCTCTGCACAGTGTTAATTCTAGTGCAAATTACTGACCAGTGGGAAGGTGCATAATTTGTGCATCTGTTTTCTTGTTCTTATTTTTCTTTTGTAATTGTAGGACAGATTTTATCATAACAGCCAGTCATGATGGACATGTAAAATTCTGGAAGAAAATAGAAGAAGGGATTGAGTTTGTTAAACACTTCCGAAGTCACTTGGGTGAGAAGTTGCTCTTTCTTATCTAAAGGACCTCATTTTTTCCTCTCCCTTACTCTTTGTTTGAAGAGAGAGTGCAAATAGAGAGAGACAGATTCTGGGGTTCCTTTAGTGCAGTCAGAGATTAAATGATATCTTCCATCTTCCTTTTATTCCTCTGTCCTGTTGCATTTTGCCCCCAAGCTCTAGCAGGGATAGGATGAAAATGAAACTTGTGGGACTCTGCTTGCACAGATCTCCTACAGCCTTTGCACTGCCTTGTGCCCTGCTTGTGGGGACAATATCTGGGTCATAAGTGAACAAGATACACAAAAGTGTTCATAAAATCCAGAGAAGTTTAAAAATACGTTGCTTTAAATAAGGGTACCTCAGTACCCTTGCAGTCTGGGAAAAAAACAGGTTTTTTTCATCTGGAATTACTGTAACTGTAGAGTAAATTCTGCATTATTGTTGTAATTATCAGATGTGTTGCAGTTAAGAGAAACTTTGACCCAATTTTCTGAGCTGATGAGCACACAAAGCTTTTCAGCACTGTGCTGAGTATTAAATAGGCTGGACAGAAAATGCTATTCTCAAGAGTATTAGAAATTATGATAATCCCCCCCCAAAAAAAAAATCCAGTGTGATATGCAGAATGTTACGGTAAGAAAAATACTTAATAATATGTAGTAAAAGTATGGTTTCCTTTTAAAGTTACAAGAACTATTAAAGTCTGCTTTTGGTCTTAACTGTCAGCTTTTTATGTATAGAAGCAAAATATGAAAAAAAAAAAACAACTTACCATGCCAAAATCAGCATTGTGAGAACTTCATGGAAGGCTCAATTGCAGAGTAGTTTTGAGTATCATGGGTGTAATTGTCTGTAGAGTTCTGCTGCTTTTACTCTGTTGACAGATGCAATTGAGAGATGCAAGCTGAGGGGCACGTGATGTTTACCCCATCACAATGTTCTCAGTTTTCTCAAATCAACATTTTAAACTAAACTTGCTGCCATTATAATAATGTACTGTGGTTTTGGTAAATTGTTCATTATCACATACCTGAGTGTAAACACTCATAGGCTATAAAGTGTTGTTTTGTGAATTTTATTTTTTTAATAGTATTTTATTGAAGTCAGGTAGAGTTTTAAATGCAAAAGGTGACAAAACAGTTGAGAAACAGGTTTAAACCTCTGTAGGTTTTCCCTATGTAATACTGAAATGAAGGATATCCTTCCTGTTGCTAATAGTATCTCAGCTTAATTCACAGGTGTTATTGAGAGTATTGCTGTCAGTTCAGAGGGAGCATTATTCTGTTCAGTTGGAGATGACAAAGCAATGAAGGTGTTTGATGTAGTCAACTTTGACATGATCAACATGCTGAAACTTGGGTAAGTTACTCTGAAGTGTTTGTTTGAGATTATCAATGAGGGTTGTTTTGCTAAAAGATAAGTCAGTAATTTGGGGTTCTTGAGTTCTTCCCTTCCCCCATGGCCCAGTCAGATCAAGCTGAGTAAATTGCATTGTCTGAAATGAATCCAATGGCTGGAGACTGTCTGACTGAATAGAAAAAATTACTACTGCAGCAGTAAAAGAGAGGAGTAGGAAAGGAGCTTCCTCAGTGTTAAATATGATGCACAAAGATGTGGGGTTTCTTCAAATATTTAGCAAGGCATAATTTCTTTCTGTTTTTTGGCACTGAATTTAAAAATTCCAGTCTATTAATTCCATTAGAGAAGGGTTTTGGCCTGTATGTGTATTGTCTCCTTTGTTGTCATAGGGATACAATTTCCTTTTTCCCTTAGAAGCAATATTGTTGTTTTCCTTAGTCTTGTAGCATTTCTGTAGTTACACAGTATGTAGCTAAAGGATCTGGGAATGGATGTTTCTGGAATTACAACAATACCAACGAAAAACAAGCCCCACACTGTTAAAACGGTGGATTTGAAGGGCTGAGAATCAATGAGTGCTACATAAGAACAGTAGAAATACTGATTTCTCCACAAGCTTTTTAGAACTGGAAAACATATTCTTCTTAGTCTGTGATATATTGGTTAATTTTGAAACTGAATAGAAGTATAAAGTCAGGGGGAAAACTTTAACGTAGGAACATCTAATAAAAGCATATGCTATCTGCTTTGTTTGTTATAGTTTCAGTATCATCCTCCAGCTATTGTACTTTACCTATAGGAATTGATTCTCTCTTGGCTGTCTGTTCTGGAAAAATTCCAGTTAGGCTTAATCTTTTTGGTTTTGCTGCTATTTTTGACATAGCAGCCCTCTACTGTTACTACATAATTGGTAAAATTATAGAAAAAAAATAATATTCAAAAAAGCTGATCTTCAGTGCTTTCCAGTTTTAAGTAATCTGTATAACCATGGGTCTGTGCAAATCCCCATGCTTCATGCTTCTGGAGTGATCTGGAGAAGATTGGCTGTTTCTGCAGAGAGTTTGTATTTATTTATTTGATCCTGTTCTTTCTAATGAACCTGAGATGAAGTGTTTGTTTCTCTTTGCTGACAGATACTGAAAATCCAAATTATTGGTGTCTGTCATAATGTCAGGATATCATCCGTGCATCAGTATCTTTTAGTTTGATTTGCAAAAGGATACTAAACATGAGTTTCCTATGGAGACCAATTTTTTTTTGATGTTTGCCATTTTGTTTGAGTTCTAGATTTCAGAATCTTTGCTTACAGACTTTAAAACAGACATAACTTATATTATTGATTATATCTCTGACTTGTTTTATTTGTAGGTTACGCTTTTACAAGTACCAAATGAGTTCCTTCTTAAATGTACTCACAACCGTTATTGAATATAGGGGGATTGTCTTAATTTTGTTTGTATCACTTCTTGGATTTTGTGGTTTTGTGATTTTTCTTCTGGCAGGATCTAGTTGAACTTTTCCTTAAGTGTATGGCAGAGGTGCACTTGTCTTAATTTCTACTGAGTCATTACTCACTTAACAGGTGGATTAGAAATGGTATTGAGTTATATTATATATATTGAGTACTATTTATTAATGCCACTTGGGCTTCTTATCTAGATTTCTGTCCAAATTCCACCTTTTTATCTACTTTCTACTTTGACTATGACAGCCTCTTTACAAAACAATATAGGAGGAACAGAAACTGGTAGTCGTCCACTGAATAATATTTCTTGGTACAGCTTGTCTATAATATGCTGAATGTTAGCAAGATAAGTATTAGCAAAACTAGTAAGTAAAGTCTAAAATTTGCTTCTGATGTTTGATTTCAAGTTTACAGCATAACTTGGCTCTTACCTAAATAAAACCATTGCTTGTTTATTTTTAATTTTTTTTCCTTTCTACTCTTCGTTGCAGCTACCACCCTGGCCAATGTGAATGGGTCTATTGCCCTGGAGATGCCATTTCTTCTGTTGCAACATCTGAGAAAAGCACAGGAAAAATATTTATCTATGATGGACGAGGAAATAACCAGCCACTTCATGTTTTTGATAAACTCCATATGTCCCCACTTACTCAGATACGCCTGAACCCTGTCTACAAAGCAGTTGTGTCTTCTGACAAGTCCGGAATGATTGAGTACTGGACTGGCACTCCTCATGAGTATAAATTTCCCAAGAATGTGAACTGGGAGTATAAAACGGATACTGATCTATATGAATTCGCTAAATGCAAGGCTTACCCATCCAGTATAAGTTTTTCACCTGATGGCAAGAAAATGGCCACTCTTGGGTCTGACAGAAAAGTTAGAATTTTTCGTTTTCTGACGGGAAAGCTCATGAGGGTCTTTGATGAATCTCTGAGTGTGAGTTTAATCTTGTTCTCCTTCTTTGAAATGTTTTCTCTACTTACTTGCCGGCACATTCACCTAAGCTGCGGTTTATTTCTAAATGCAAGCTTTCTTCCTATATTTTTCTTGCAAAAAAGGCCTTCTGTGTTCTCTTACTTGTCTCTTAGTTTCCTTTGCCCCAAAATGAATTCTTACTGGTTTATGTCACCTGCACAGTGAAGCAGAGTTGTTGGTTTTCATTTGTGTTTTCATGCTGTTGATTACATTTTATTAGAAAGCAATTGTGGAAGATGGTGGAAAATGCTCATTGCAAATAACATCATTATAATGAATTAAATTTGTCATCTTCTAAGGAATTTCATGGACAACTGCACACTTTCATGTGCTTATGCCTAGTCCTACAGCATGCCTGTTATATTGTTAAAGACAGTATTACTTGTATTTACTTAAATCCTTCAGTAAGTCTGAGTGAAGTAATTTCACTTTAATTCAGTATTTTCTAATCATGTGAATCAGTGTTTTACTGGATAAAAAGTTTACAATGTGTTAATATAGTAGTGCTGGGGATTTTTTTGTAGATGTTTACTGAACTTCAGCAGATGAGACAACAACTGCCTGACATGGAGTTTGGCCGACGTATGGCAGTTGAGCGTGAGCTGGAGAAAGTGGATGCAGTAAGATTAATTAATATAATTTTTGATGAAACTGGACACTTCGTTCTCTATGGAACAATGTTGGGCATTAAGGTCATAAATGTAGAGACTAACAGGTAAGTTCCAGTGACACACATCGAGATGAATTTCTGTTTTAAAGTCTTTATTCAGTCAAACTTAGAGCATATTTAAACCTTGATATGACTGTGGAGGTGTCTAATCTTTTTGTGTTGTTATATGAGAACCATATATTACACTGTAGAGAAGGTACTCCCATTCTTTGTAAAGAGTAACTGCAGATTAGAGCTTAGACAAATAAGGAGAAAACATGGCAAGCACATGTATTAAAAACGTGTAATTAATCAATTAATCTCTGCTAACTGGATTGGATAATCAGATAAAGTAAAAGTGGATCATTTAGTTAGGATTTTATTGCATAAGGAGACTGGTAAATTAAGGTAGCAAGTTTAAATAGAGGAATATCATAAGAGCAATTAGTAAATAATGATTTTAAGAGGATATTGAAATTTTGCTCTGAATCTTAACAGTCAGAAAGGAGACATTCTCTGAGCAGCTGAACATTACACCTCTTTACATCTTGTACTTCAGGTGTATTCGTATCTTGGGAAAACAAGAGAACATCAGAATGATGCAACTGGCTTTGTTCCAAGGAGTAGCAAAGAAACATCGTGCAGCAATCACTATAGAGATGAAGGCTTCTGAAAATCCTGTTCTCCAGAATATTCAGGCAGATCCAACAGTAATCTGCACAGCCTTTAAAAAAAACAGGTTTTACATGGTGTGTGTGGTTTTTATTTAAATAGCTCCATTCTTGTATTTATTTCTCTGCATTATTTTTTGTTTTTTTCTTTGCACCTTTCTCATGCTTTTTGTAGTTGCAAATGCAGCTTTTACAAAGGAGTCCCTTTATATTGCAACTATATTTAGAATTTTTCTCCTGACCTATCTGTACATTAACTAGAAACTGTAATTTTTTCATAATTTTTTATTCCTCCAAGAAGATGATATCCTTTCATTCTTGTTGAAAAAAATCTAAGTAAAAACATTTTAAAAAGTAACCAGATTTTATAAAGAAACAGTAACTATACATAAAAAATATAATAGAAAAAAGTTTCAGACCAGAATCAGGCCTTGTATCACAGAGGATATTATAGGCAACCAAGAAAGAAGAAGTAATTTTCCTGTTCACAGTTCACAGTTAGGTTTTTAGGTGAGATGGAACCAAACAGACAAGCAATTTCAGAGTAGTTAGTAGCTGATTTGAGAGGTCCTAGCCATAGAAGTTAGAGATTGGTCCGTCTGTTATGCCTTAAATTTGATGGGTTTCTATAGTTTCATATTAATGCAGTATTGGAATAAGAGGATTTATTTTAACTTTGTAGCACAACTACAAAGCACAACAAATCCTTTTGGCAGAAAACCTGCCAATTTTGTCTGAGTATAGCAGAACAACCTGGTGTTCACCTCATTTTAAAGAAAATATGCTGAACTAGTGCAGACCCCTGTTTTAAAGGGGAAAGTTTGGAGATAACAGGTTATTAAAAGTTACTTGGATTTGCATGTAGTTTTGCTGGAATTTGTAACTGTGGAAATGCTGGTAACACAACACAGCAGTGCAAGGATAGACTGTGAATTGTCCTTGCACATTTCAAACTGAATTGAGTGTTCAGCAGATTGAGTAATTATATTGATATGTAGGGTGCAGAGCAGTGTGTATTTTAAGAGGAAAAAAGGAAAAAGCAGTTAACCTTCTGTTCTTTTGTGCTTCAGTTTACTAAACGTGAACCAGAAGACACGAAGAGTGCAGATTCTGACAGAGATGTATTTAATGAGAAACCTTCTAAAGAAGAGGTGATGGCAGCCACTCAGGCAGAAGGTCCCAAAAGAGTGTCAGATAGTGCCATCATCCACACAAGCATGGGAGATATCCATATCAAGCTTTTTCCTGTTGAGTATGTACTTGCTGTTTTTTCTGTTGTCTTGGTTTTGTTGCTTGCTTCTGTTCTTGTGGTTGTAGTATCCAAGACTTATCTCATGCTAGAAATAATTATTTTTTCCCCTTTTCTACTGTCTTTGTTTCCTGGCAGTTTCTTAATGTGCCAAGGTAGAAATGTGACTCTTAAAAAACAAGGTAGGGTAAAAATGGGTCTAAATAACAGTCTGGGGCATGGGAGTTTTTGAAATTGTATTTGGGTTTATTTAGTTACTGGTTCAGGGAGGGCCTGATACTCCTCTTTTGTTCTTGGCCCTGATACTCTTCTGTGTAAGGCAATGCTGTTTGCATAGATGTTAAAAAGGAATGATGATGGTGGCAGCAGCAGTATATTTGGCAGCAGGTCTGTGCAAGCCAGAAGAACAGTAGTTGCAACTTCCAAATGTGGCCAGTGTACTACACTTTGTTATTGAAGGTCCTTTAAAAGCAATACAACATTTGTACCAGCATATAATACTAGTGTTGTGTATATCCAAAACCAGGCATAGAATTGAAAAGTTTTATGTATGACCATTGCTCAAATCAGTGTGTCATTATCTTTCCTTTGTGATGCAAAAAATTGCAAATATTCTGTTATTTAACAGGAAATTTATATAATATATTGCTACACATAGAAACCTAAATTATATAGATGTACTCCATGCTTCTCCAAAAACAAATTCATGTTTGGTCATAAGCACAGGTAAGGCAACCTCAATTCTACCTTCTAGGGCTACCAGACTTCTACTGCAGTCTTCACCAGTGTTTCCTTGCATCAGGCTCTAGTTTCTGGAATTCATAATAGCACAGAGGTTGCAGTAGTGGTACAGCTCCTGTCAGTGAGTGACAGGCCAAGCTAAATTAATTCTTTCTTTTTTTTTTTCAATTGTCATGTTAATGTGTCATATCTGCATGCACAGTATTGCAAGGTGCTTCCTTCTATGTTCTGTATGCAGTTCTAAATACAGCATTACTAGGGTTGGTGATTGTTAGGTTTGTCCTTTTTTATTGTAGTATTTTCTCCCAGCTGAGCTTTAATTNAGCCATCATAAAAAAATTCACTTTGGTAGTACCTCTGAGAAGTAAAAAATCAAATCACAAAGGTGAAGTGGCTGGCCCTTTTTATTCCATCAACAGTAAGATTCCATCTCTTCACCAAACAATGTTGGTGAGTAGTTTCAAAGAGTAAGTGACTCTATTGACTGCAAGTTCTATAGTAATAAAACATTTTAATTTTATATTTTTACTTCTTGCATGCAACACTTGACACCTTTGCATGTATGTCTTGAAGTGTAGAGGCAAAAGAGTGAAAAACTTTCTGCTTATGGAGCAAACATAGTTTATCTACAAAATGAGTAGTGCNGCAAAAAATTGCAAATATTCTGTTATTTAACAGGAAATTTATATAATATATTGCTACACATAGAAACCTAAATTATATAGATGTACTCCATGCTTCTCCAAAAACAAATTCATGTTTGGTCATAAGCACAGGTAAGGCAACCTCAATTCTACCTTCTAGGGCTACCAGACTTCTACTGCAGTCTTCACCAGTGTTTCCTTGCATCAGGCTCTAGTTTCTGGAATTCATAATAGCACAGAGGTTGCAGTAGTGGTACAGCTCCTGTCAGTGAGTGACAGGCCAAGCTAAATTAATTCTTTCTTTTTTTTTTTCAATTGTCATTTTAATGTGTCATATCTGCATGCACAGTATTGCAAGGTGCTTCCTTCTATGTTCTGTATGCAGTTCTAAATACAGCATTACTAGGGTTGGTGATTGTTAGGTTTGTCCTTTTTTATTGTAGTATTTTCTCCCAGCTGAGCTTTAATTTAAAATCTCATTAGTGTGACTAAAACTTTAAAGAGCAGTACATAGGATATGACTCTACACCCTTGAATTCTTCAGTTGTGAAATGAAGTTCTGAATGACTGTGTACTGCTCAGCAAGAACTGGGACCATCATCTAGTCTCTTCCATTAGTTATGCCATTGATGCTCTATTTCACAAGATACCTTGGAGTGTCACTAGAACCCAAGGTAATGTTCCTTTTCACAGTTAGAGTAACTCTACGGCTGTGGACTTGGCCATTTTCTCCTTATTGGGAAAGTGTGTGACTGTGTGAACCTGTCAG
>VYXD01013623.1:85793-114469 GCA_013397195.1 Hylia prasina
AGTCAGTGGTGCCTTGAACTAGGCCTTGAGGAGACAGATTTATTTCTGGCTCTCATGGTTTAACCCCAGCCAGCAACTAAGCCCCCAGGAACCACTTGCTCACATCCCTGGTGGTGGAATGGGAGAGCACTGGAAGAGTAAGAGTGAGAACACTTGTAAGTTGTGAGGTACAGGCAGTTTAATAGGGAAAGCAAAAGGCATGCACCCAAGCAAAGCAAAACAAGGAACATGGGCAGGCAGATGTTCCACTGTCTCCAAGAAAGAAGGGCTCCATCACTTGGAGTGGGTATATGGCAAGGCAAATCACCCTCCCATATATGTGCCCTGCTTTTCCCCTCAGCTGAACATGATGCCATATGTGCAATGGAGCATCTCTGTGGTCAGCTGGGTTCAGCTCTCTCAGCCAGGTCCTCTGTCAACTCCTACAGCCCCAGTCCCTCACTGGTGGGTTGGGATGAGGAGTAGAAAAGGCCTCTGTGCATAAGACAGTGCATAATCCCTGCTCAGCAACAGCTAAAACATCCCTGTGCTGTCAACACAATTGCTGCCTTTCTGTGTAAGCATACAGCTTTGTACTTTCTCAAGCTTTTTGCTTTCAGCTCTGGGTTTGAGGAGGTGGAGTTTTGTTTTTTCCTTATTTGGCAAAATCCCTTCCTACCGAGTCTTGAAACACTGCACAGCACAATAGGGTCTTAGTCCCAGCTGAAATCTTTGTGCCTTTGTCACCAGACAAATATTATTATAGCCTGTGTTTTCTGTTACATGATTTTAGGTGCCCCAAAACAGTGGAAAACTTTTGTGTGCACAGCAGGAATGGTTACTACAATGGACACATAATTCACCGTATCATCAAGGTAACTTGCAACATGTTAATTTTTGGTTAATTTACACAATGTATTCTGGTAGTCAGTTCTCTATTAACATTTCTCTTTACCTTTTGCACATAGGATTGTTGGACTGTCTTTAGAGTTCCTTGTAAATTCTGAACAACTCTGATGTTCTAAACAGCTTTAGTACTTAGTAGAGTTGTAGTAGTTTTTCTGCAACTGATAAGGTAGCAGAGAACTGCAAATTGAAAGATGAGTTCAGCTATCCTGCTTGAATTAAAACATTGCTTCATGTCAGAAGGCCTTTCTTGTAAGGCTTCTCATTTCTGTTACACCAGAATCAAGTGAGAGAGCCTAAGAATTTGCAAAAGGTAGAGATAGTCAGGTTTCTGTCCTTCACTAGCAGGAATAGCAGGTAACCTTGCTTTTTCACAAATACTTGATAGACCCTTAAAAAAGGCTTAAATGCTTTCTCCCTTAAACACAACATTTTAACACATTTTGTTGAAAGGTTTGAAGTAAGTTTGAAAAAATGTCACCTAGCGTATAACACTACTGGCTTTGTATTCCATGCAGTAATGTGGTAACATACAATTTCTGTGCAGGGTTTCATGATTCAGACTGGTGACCCAACTGGTACAGGAATGGGAGGTGAAAGTATTTGGGGAGGAGAATTTGAAGATGAGTTTCATTCAACTTTACGACATGACAGACCATACACACTCAGCATGGCTAATGCAGGACCAAATACCAATGGATCCCAATTTTTTATAACAGTAGTGCCAACTGTAAGTAATACTAAAAGATCAATTCAAGGCATGAGAGGCTACCTAGATAGTAAAAAATCAACTTTTTTCCCATGGAAAAAGGAACACACTAGTACTTACTTTACAAATAAATGATACACACAATGTGTAGTGTGTAGGCTTCACTGAAACTGTCCTTTATGAGATGGAGATACTTTTCCATCACTTGTAATCAAGAGGCCTTTTGCCTTTAAATGGAGTGAGGGTGGTAAAAAATTCCTAGGCATGTTTGCAATTATGCATTACTAGAGTATCTTATGTTAATAACATTGGTTTAAACTTGATGGAAACCTAGGTATAGCTTAGATTGTTTGGGGTTTGGATATGGTGCCAGGATGACTGTTTAGCGTTGCCTGATTGTAGCTATATAAAGAAGCCAGTGTTCAGGTTTGAAAATTTCATTTGATCTATGTATAAATTCAGAGCCAACAGCAGAAATTTTGGTATGTGAATCTAAGACAAAAAAACCAAATCTTTAAAAGTAACACTTACAAAAACTGCATTCTTATAGCACTTCAAAGTAATTTTAAAAGACACACATCTACCATAGTTCTGAGGTTTATTAAGTTGTGTGAGAGCCTATATTCAAATTGGACATACTGTATGAGTATTGAATTTGGTCACATTCTGCACTTAAAATTCCTCAGTGAAAATACCATGAAACAGAGAGACTGAAACAACATTTCTGTGAACTGAGAATGCACTTTAAGACAAACTATACAATGCTAATGCACTGGTAGAACGTGACTTCTGTAGTACTTTAAGAAAGCAATTGAAAGGGTAGGTTCAAATGGTAGGTACACTTACTCTCTTTTTGGTTTGGTACCTACATTTCTATTTTAATATGCTTTTCTTTTTCTCCTGTGCTCTCTAACAGCCGTGGCTTGACAACAAGCACAGTGTGTTTGGACGGGTGACCAAAGGAATGGAAGTTGTTCAGAGAATCTCAAATGTCAAAGTCAATCCCAAGACTGACAAACCTTATGAGGATATCAGCATCATTAATATAACAGTGAAATAAGGCAGTCTTTGAAAGTTCCAGCATAAGCAGAAAAAAACTGAGCATGTGGGACCCAGAAAGGGACCTAGGAAGAACAAACGTTCTGATAGTTCCTAGATATAGCAATACCAGGACAGAGAATCACCAGTTCTACCATTTTTAATGTACCTAAAGTGCCCTAATTCTGTATTTCTGGTAACTTTGTATTTTAAAGTAAAAACATCCGCATGTTTCTTAGAAAGTCTACTGTCTTTCTTGCATCTCTTCTATGCAAAATTAAAGATAAAAACCCCCACCATGTCCTGTGATAGGTTTGTAACTTCTTGACATTTATTTGCATCTTTCATATTTAATTAATCTGTTTCACAGTACTGAAATCTTTGACAAAGGAAAAGGTCAGAAATACTAAGTTGAGTGAATTTCTCAATCCTTTGTATGTGTATCAAAAATTAGATTTAAGTTATGATACTGTTTGCTATGAAAAGCAAACAATGTCATCTACCTCTATTCTTTAAAAATAGTGTGTACATGTTTTCTCTGTCCAAGAGCAGTGATCAACTCTTAAAATGCCAGTGTTTAAAGTCCTTTGCAATTTGGTTTTCCAGTGATTTTTTTCTTTCCATGTTTGCTTTGTCTTTATTTTAGCCTAGTGAGGGTTTTTTTTTTTCTGGCTTCATTTTTAGCCAAAGTCCTACAAACTTTACTGTTTCTACTGAAATACTTAATTTATTTTAAACTATGATAATCATCTAAACTAAGCTTTTAATCAGCTGTTTCTGATGGGAGTTATAAAACAAAATCAAAGCATCATTAAGGCTGAAAAAAACTGGTAAGGTCAGTAAGTCAATTAACCTAGCCATACCACCATCTTTACCATTAAACCATGTCCCCAGGTACCACATCCATGTGTTTTTTGAACACTTTCAGGGATGTTGATTCCACCACTGCTCTGGGTACTCTACTCCAGTACCTGACCCTATTTCAGTGATGGATTTTTCCTAATGTCCAGTGGTAATCTGAGGCCATTTCCTTTTGTTCTGTCATTAGCTAGCTGGGAGACTTAACACCCACCTTGCTACATCCTCCTTTCAGGCAGTTAATAGAGATTGATAAAGTCTCCCCTGAGCCTCCGTTTCTTCTCAGCTGCTCCTCACAGGACTTGTGCTGCAGACCCTTCACCAGCCCCTCAGTGTCTTTCCTGCAGTGAGGGCCCAGCACTGGACACAGCACTCGAGGTGTGGCCTCANGCCTGAGGCTGCACCTGATCATCAGTAAAGGTATTAGGCCAGACTGGCTCCACTACTGAGCTCTGGGTAGGTAACATCACCTGTGACTGGACACCAGCTGGATTTAACTCCATTCACCACCACTCCTGGGGCCCAGCCAGTTTTTAACCCATGAACTGTGCACCTGTCCAAGACACGAGCAGCCAGTGTCTCCAGGGAAATATGGTGTCAAAGCTTTATCAAGTTCAAGCAGACAACATCCAAAGGCTTTTCTCATCCACTGTGTGTCACACTGCCATAGGAGATCAGGTTTGTCAAGCAGGATCTGCATTTCACAAAACCATCCTGGCTGGATGCCAGAACCCTGTTTTGCACATGATGAGCTGCTCCAGGATATTCTCTGGCATCAAGGTTAGGCTGACCTGTAGTTCCCTAGAGCCACCTTCTGACCCTTGTATAGACAGGTGTTACAGTTGCCAACTTGTAGTCACCTCCCCCAACAGCCAGGACATGGTAAATTATTTGAAGTGTCTTCTTGGTGTCTTAAAATTATTTAAAGCTCTTCCAGCCAGTTCCATCAGCAACCTTGGTGGATCCAATCTGGTCCCACAGACTTGCAGCTATGTGGTCTAGCAAGTACTAACCATTTCTTCCTGAATTATAAACTTCATTTTGCTCTTCATCCCTGTCTTTCACTTCAGAGGACTGGATAATCTGAGGGTAACTGGTCTTACTGCTAAAAACAAACAAAGTAGGCATTAACTTCAGCTTTTTCTTTATCCTTTGTCACTATTTTCCTCTGCATACAATAAATGATGGAGATTCTCTCACTGGTTCTCATTTTGTTCCTGATGTATTTGCAAAACCATTTTTTGTTGTCTTTTTCACCGGTATACAAGTCAAGTTCTAGCTGGGCTTTGGCCCTTCTGATTTTCTCCCTGCATAACCTCAGAGCATCATTGCAGTCCTGCTGAGTTGCCTGCCCTTTTTTCCAGAGGTTATAAAATCTCTCTCCCCCTGTTCCAACCAGAGCTCTTTGTTGAGGCAGGCTGTCCTTTTTCACAACTCATCTTTCAGCACCTGGGGAGACCCTGCTCCTGCACCTCTAGCTAAGATTCCCTTCTGCCTTCCTGGACTCCGTTGCCCTTAAGGACTACCTCCTACAGGACTCTCTCAACTAGTTTCCTGAACAGGCCCTAGTCTCCCCTCTGAAAGTCCAAGGGGGCAGAGCTGCTGAGCCCTTTCCTTACTTCTCCAAGAAGCAAGACCTACTTTTGTGATCACTTTGCCCAAGACAGCCTCCAAACATCACACTGCTCACCCATCTTTCTCTATTCACAAACAGCAGGTTCACAATGAAAGCTGAGACAAAGCTTCTCAAGCTGTTGTGAATCTGGTTCGATAGGGTCCTGTTACTGTGCTGCTTAGTTAAATCTGCTCTATAAACAGTAACACTGATCATGGCTGTTTATATTCACACCACTGCACTCCACTTGGGAGTTTGCAGTTCTGCTAACTTCATTTATGAATTGAGATATGATGCATGATAACCAAATTAATTCCCTCCAAAGTTGCTGCTAGCACCAGGAAGTTTATCTTTAGTGAGATACAGATCAGTAAGAAAAATTCTACAGGAAGTTAAATGTAACACACCTCTATTCTGAGATGACCTTAAAAAAAAACCGAAACAAAAAGACAAGTTTATTAAAATTAGTTCTCAAAGTTTTACATACTTTTATTGAAAAAAAATTATTTTCTGGGCAATGCAAATTGCAGCAGACCTTGAATTTTTTCTAAGACCCCTTTCTTTAAAGGCATCTTTATATAACATCCACATCTACTCAACACTCTTAGAACCAGACCCTCACAGTCCACAATAATTTTGAAGACAGAATACAGAAATAGTGATAAAACATGACTGTTTAGTTAGCTTACACATACTACTTTTGAGATGAGGTTCTTTGAAGAAAGCCACAACACAGTCACTGGATGTTGCATTTACTCAATTTCAAAATTACATCAAAATCCTTTGAAACGTTAGTTCAGTCTTCCAAACAGTTAGCAATGCTTTAGTGAGTTCTAGTTGAAGAAATATTCCAATTACATATTCCATAAGTCAGTACACTAAAAACTAAAGTTCAGTAAAACTGATGAAACAAGCTTAAATTTATAACTGAAGCAGTTTATATGTTGTATTAATGTATAATACGAGTAAACCTCTTAGCGTACTCTACACTGAAGAGTTCACAGACAAATGCAACACTTTCACATTTAAGTCAAGTCTTAAATAAATTCAATTTAAAAACACTTTCATGGTAGCATTCCATGTGTCACAAGCAATCACTTGTACTCAAAAATATGCATGAGTGAGAATTCTTCCTTTGCCCTCAAATTTAATGTTACATAAAAGACAAACTAGTCACCTTGAACATTTTGAAGTAGAACTATATGAGTAGCATGTGTAACTGAAGCCTAAGCCAGCTAAAATAAAACTGTATCAGGATTCTAAAGAAATCTCAGGAATGCATGTCTTCTGGTAAAAATATTACAGGAAAAGGTATCTACCATACTTTGCAGAACTTGTTCATATTTCAAAAAAAGCTGTGAACAGTCAGCCCGAACTAGGTCAGGGGTTGCTCTGCAGTACAGGCTAAGCAGATGCTCAAGTCACAGCCAACAACTGTGTATTGTGCAAAAAGTCACAGGTTGGGAAGGATGAACAATTTTAGGTTTGGTATGTACAAAACCCCCACCTTTCACTCCATTATAAACCATTCCCAAATTTATCAGGTTGTCTAAAGAAAGAGTAAATACTCTGTCTCAGTACCTGTACATGTGTAGGCATTGAAGACCACTTCACAAACATTAAACTACTTTAAAGCTTAGTGTTCCTTCCGGTATTATTCAAGTCATTAGACTTGCTGAATCTGAAGCTGCATTTAACATAATTTATCAGAAATTTAAGTAACAAGAATACTTACAAGTGTCATTATAAGGAAGTAGTTACATTAACTGCTTCCTCTAGAATAAAAGTGCAAATGTACTAAATTATTTGTTTATACATTCTTGGCTTTACCTAAGGTATGTAGTAGGAAAACAACATAGAATTCCTAATAATACAATGAAAGCACAGCCACAGATAATGGGATATACTTTCTGTGCTAGGTGAGGTTCAAGAGCTCTCACAGCTCACATGCTAAACACTTTTCAGCATGGCAAAAATATCTCCATGTCTCTGAAATAACACTGTTCACTTGCACTACCTGGTTCTCCTGATTCACCTCTACTCCAAGATACAGAGTTTTGATCTGGTGCTCACAGTCATTGTAGCTCCTCTACCAACATGAAGATGGACCATGGCATGGCCTCCTCAGTTGGCAGTGGCCATGGACTTAGAGAGAAGGGAAGAAGATTCTGGTGTGCATACCAGACAGATAAAATTGTTCGCAGAGTTCAAGCAGAAAAAGAGGTATCACTAAATCACTGCAACCTTCTCTAAATTTAAACAGCATTACACCCATATTTCATGGGTTTGTGAATGAGTAATCTTCAAAAATAGAGGCATTGGTGACAGTTCCATGTAGAAAACTGAAAATCTAATTATGGAAGGTTTATATCACATCTTACCATCTACCCTTCTAAAGACTTATAATTAGTGTTCAATGGTTTTACATTGTGTTATTTAATATTTTAAGGCCACTACCTTAATCTGGAATCATGACTTCTACATAAAAGCACATAGCTGGACTGACATTACACCACACTACTTCTGTAAGAAGTTTTTTTTTAAATTTAATTTGACTTCTTGAGGAGTAAACTTAATCTCTAAAGGCAGATTATGTCCCCAAGTATGCACAAAACACTTTCACCTCAGTATCACTATAGTATGTCCATAAATAATTCAGTGTGAAAAACCCAACTAATCCCTGCCACCAAGATATAAAACAAGTTGCTAAACAATGCCACAGCCCCTTTGCTCTGCAACACTTTTCTCCATTCTGAGTTTTCTTTGTGCAGTTATGCTGCCTTCCTGTAACAAACAAGGAGGTTAATAAATAATAAGGGAAGCATTTTCTTTACATGGTGTAGCTGCACGTAAGTTTCAATGCCACCTTTATATTTATGGATTCTTTTGATATTAAAGAGTAGCACCATTTATTTCTAACTAATAGAGCTGGCTATTCTAATAAACTTGAGATGGGTTTTGGAATAGTTTCATGGGGAAGTACTGCTAAACTACTCAGAATTTTCGTAACACCAATTAGCTACTGTAACCTCATTATAATTATTACATGAAATCCAACTCACATTTTATCAGGGAAAAAAATTAAATTGTAACAATAGCATGAAAAGGAATTTCAAGGCATCCTTGTAACACTCTTCCATTACCACTAAATGTAAATGTATCAACTTTCAAAATCACTATAATAACACAAGTTTACTGAACCAATTATCCAATCTAGGACAAAAGTTTGTATTTTTTTTTTTGTAACCACCAACATAAATCAAGTCTTCTCTTCAGAGAGCAGATCTGGTGGCAACACTCTAAATTGTGCAAACAAAACCAAACCATAAACTACAACATTAAATTGCAGCTGATGTAAAGTTAAGCCACATCCAGGACACCAGCAGCCACTAGCTGCCTTGAAAGCCAGTCTAATCCTTCATAAAGTCCTGTACCACTTCGGGCATCACAACCCTGAATATACCAGCTACGGCCACAGCAGAGTTTGTGGAGACTCAGAAGTTCTGTGATTTCTTCCACTGCAAGAGCACCTGCCACATCCTGCAAGAGAATCAGATGCAAAGATTCAATTACTCTTCCGTATTATGTTTGAAGCCATTTTATTGGCTAAGACTGAAGCTACAGATCACATAACAGCTCTTCAAACGCAAAAGACAAATCAAACAGTTAAGCATTTACTACTTGTTACCATAAACCCCCACCCAGTTGCTCAATCTGCTTAGTACCAGCATTTACTTGACCAGCATTACACATAAGGAAAACATCTGCATTTTATGCTTTCCACATTAGCACTCCCTACCCCACAGCAGAGGGTTCAGAAGGTTGGAATTTGAGAGACAGGCAAAGGAGAAGAGAATAAAACCAAATCACAAGTACCTGTTTATTAGCAAAGATCAAGAGCAAGGCATCCCGCAATTCCTTCTCTGTCAATAATTTTGCAAGTTCACTGTATGCTTCACTGACCCTGTCTCTGTGGCTGCTATCAACAACAAACACCACCGCTATGAAAAAAAGAAGAGAGATGTTTTACACACACTCAAATATAAACTGCAAAATTAGCTTTCAAGAAACACAATTCCTTCTTTTCTAGAAGCTTTCTTTGTGAAGTTTCTCAGCAGTACACAACTTCAATTTTAAATCCAGGACAACTGAGAAATTCCTTACATAATTCTTTAAAGAGAAGTCCAGAATTCACCCAAAAACAGGGACAAAAACCCTCTAGTTTTTTCCTAGTCTTATATAAAGACCATGATACTTTAACTGCTTAGGTCTAAAACCAGATTTACTATGCATGGATTAAGTATCTCAGTTTAAACAATTTCTTGATCCATTTATACTCCAGTAACTCCCATATGGCTGTTTCAGTTTCCCTTAATGGGCTGTTATATTCACAGGTTCAGCCAAATCAGCACAGCTTGCTTCAACTAGAGACTACACAATCCAGAGAAGATGGCCAAGGACCCAACATAGCAGCATTAGGTTTTACTGTCCACTAGAGAGTAACTAAGATGCCAGAAAGACTGGAGAGTCAAGAGGGCAGAGCTAGAGGACAGAAATTAAAATCAAGGGGTTTGTGATGAAAAAGACCTCAACCAAAACTAAAAATAACCTACTGCAGTTATGTACCAGGGTAACTGCTTAACTTTCTCTCCAACATGTAGTTCCAAGGCAGACATGATTCCATGCTAGTTCACACAGTATGTTTTAAGAGGACAACAGAAATCCCAAAATACACTTTTTAAAAGTTTGATAAGATAAGTAATTTAAAATGTTAAAGCTTGCACTTAAGGCTGAAACAAGGTACAAAACAGAACACATGAGCTGGTGTTTGTAATTCCTAAGCATTTTAGATAATTGTGAATGTATCAATCAAGAGGAACTGCTTTCTGAACTGGAAAAAACCTATGGAGGATTTACAAAAGGACAACATGAATTTTTAAGTTGGCACTATATATATCAATGTTTTCAGACTCAATGATCTGGTCTATAATCAGATACTACACTGCAATAGCAAGTCAGAAGTTACAGAACCTGGTAGAGTACTTTAAGTTGCTATCTAAAGGCTCCTAAAAGCTGAACATTTTTAAGTGCTATTTATATTTCATACCTGGCAAGTACTGCTTCTCACTATGCAGACTTTGGGACTCTGTACCTTGTCTGATGTCAGCTAGAACCAATTTAACAGAGGTTCTAATTTTGTTTGGCTCCATGAACTGTCTGATGGATTTATGGAGAATGCACCTTTATCACGCAGTAGACACTTTGACCAACTGGATTAAAATTTATTAGCTCATGAATCTAACAGCTGTACTTTGCATTAGATGAACAACTTTCTACTGTCATAAATTATTTCTATTAATAATCTTTCTGGCTTTGAAACACAAGCTAGAAGACAAAACACACTTTAAGAGCTGTATCAGTATTACCTTGCGTATTGAGATAATAATGTTTCCACAAAGGCCTCAATTTGTGCTTTCCTCCTACATCCCAAATAGTAAACTTTAAATTCTTGTATTCTACTGTTTCAACGTTAAAACCTGGAATAAAAATATTTAAGTTTTACAGTCCTGCTCTGTATGAACATAAAATAACTAAAATCAGCAGATAAATCAAACATTCAAAAAGTCATTACATTTAAAATGTAGCTACTAACCTATTGTTGGAATTGGCTGCATGAATTCATCTTGCTTTAACTTAAACAAAATAGTTGTTTTGCCAGCTCCATCTAATCCTAAAGTAACAACCCGAATTTCCATTTTTGGTCCAATATGTACCCTGTTGTCCTGGAAGAAACAGCATACATATAACAACAGCAAAATTTGGAAATTCAATCTAGAAAACCCTTATGTTTAAAACATATATTTTGTCACAATTTCTAAAATTATTAAATGGATGGCCTCCAAACGTACAAGACACAATCATCAATCACTTCCAGCAATAATAGAAACAAAAATTTCCACTAATCTCTGTAGTGAACCTGTAACTTCTGCCTGACCTGACTTCTACCTGACTGCCATGTCTTTTAGAAAGTCAGCCAGTTTCATGACAGTACACCTGTATTTGATAAAATTTCGAAATCTTTCATCATTCTTGGCTGAGACCATGTGAGGAATTTTTTGTAGCAATTAATAGAGTTCTCTGACCAGAAAAATCTTTTTTTTTCCACTTTAGTAATGCCTCCACCTAGAGGATTACTTCCTTGCTAGAGGTTCCATTGCTTTACCTCATCACCCTAAGCCTCTTCTGATGCTCTGCAACAGCAAATTAACAGCAGACTGCTGCTGCTGCTGCTAACAGCAGATTACTGCTTATTAGCACTAAGCAGTAATCTGAAACAGTAAAGAAAAGTAAACAAAACACCCCAAGTCTTGCTTGGAGACAAGACAGGAGAATCAATTGCCCTATTCATAGTTTACATCATGCTATTGTTAAGTATTGAAGCAGATGACACTGACAATCTGATCAAATGGCAAAGCATAAATTCTAAAATAAACACACAGGCTGAGATTGGCATATATTCCTGAAACACATTCTAAGTACTTCAAACTGCTATCTTGATGAAACACCATGGTTTCAATCACCAGAACTATGTGGCAGTATATTTGTTTTCTTGTGAAGCAGCAGACAGCACTGTGTTTGTCTGCTCCACACAGTCTTTCATTTCTTCCTACACAAGAAATACTACTGAGTGCAAAAATGCTACAACATCTCCTGGTAAAAGATCAACATGTTACCAGTGTGACAGGTTATATAAACATTTACATCACATTATGTGAGATATCTAACTATTTATCTTTATATATATACACAGATACACACACAGGATCCATTATATATCTGGATATATTGTCATCATGACAAACAACTGGATTCTCCCTTCTGTCATGGGAGAAGTAGCACACTTTCAGAATAATCAATACAATTCAATGACCTTATGCTATCACAATCCTGGAAGAGAGTAAAAACACCTTGAGAAACTGCTTCCTAAAAAAAACCCCCAAAAATACGATTATGCAACTACCCCAATGTAAAAGTCAGCAACATTGTGACTATAAGTGTAAAGGCCAGATCAAAGGTTCATCTCATCAAACATCCTGTCTGAAACTAGGCAAAGTTGGACACGAAAGTAAGAAATAGGGAAAGCACATAGTGGTAACTCTCCTAAATAACTTCCCTGTGCTTAACAGCTTGCAGCTCATGGATTTCCTGAGCCAACAGTGAAGTTTCTTCAACTAGCATATCTCGATGCATTATTCACCTATGAAATTGTCTGCTTGCTGCCTGAAACTTAAATGGGACCAGATGGTCCTTATCATAGAACTCCACAGACTACCTATTCAGTATGAAATAAATGACTTTATTTGAATCAGTGAAATGAACTTGTATAAGCTCAGCAGGTTCAGTACTATTATAACACAAGGCAGATGCTCCACAACCAAAAGACTATTTGAGATTTGGAAAATGAAACATCGAGACTTAACTGCTTTTTAATAAATTTTGTGTAAGTTCTAGATATTTGGAGTCAGAACTGAAATTCAGGGACAATACTGCAATACAACATGATTATAAGAATGGGTTATCTCATTCTGGAAAAGAACCTGTGAGCAGATTTTTAACAAGCACATCAACAGTAAAGGCACAGAGAAAGAGAAAAACACAAAGAATGATGCAGAAGGCTCTGAAGAGTCTAAAAAATGCCATGTCTCCAGCACTCTTTTCACACTCAAACTTCTGATTTTATCCAAAATTTCTGTTAATGAATCTCCCCAATTCTTCTCTGCACCTGCAGCTCTGGATAGAGCTGCTCAGTTCACAGGTTTCTTGCAGGAGGCAGCACCCTGGGTATGGGCAGAGCTTGCTGACAGTGAGCCAGTCTGACAATCCTCTCACTGCCCCCCCAGAAGCACTGGTCACCTCCACAGCTCCCATGGCTGGAGGGCAGAGGCAGTACAACTTAAATCAGAGAAATGAAGGAGAGGACTGATGCTGTCAAATTTAGCCATCCTGTTCCAGTCTGCCTTCTCTAAGTTCAGAATGAAAACACACTGTTCTCAGTATGTTTGTATTCCCTCAGAAGGAATCAAAATGTGTGGTGGATGCCAAATTTCCACTTTTTGCACAAGTAGTTCTGTCACTTCAAAAAAAAATCATTGCAAGAAAAGTTGCTATTCAGAAAACAATGTGTAACATCTGCCATATGAGTCAGTAATAATGGACTTTTTATGATCATAGCTGGAAATTAACAAGGAAAAAGTCTCCCCTTGTCAATTGTATCAGCACCTTTAACTAAAATGTTGCTTAAAAAAATGACAAATAAAACACTTGTGTCTGTATTTCTAGCAGCTGCATAACCTGATAGCGTAATTAAAAACAGGTAACCTTAGACTTCTGTTTAAGTAAAACTTGTTTTCTTAAATCTCAGTGCAGAAAGTGCAGGAAAAAATCCATAACTATGATCTTCACTTTTTTATCCTTGACCTCTTTCAAGAAATTTGATGAGACAAAAGCTCTCTGTAAAGGTTTACTTAATGGAATCTTAAAGTGCTTTCCCTCTGATAGCATACTGTCTTCTCATATAGTCATGGTGTTGGTAAGGGTTAGCAGTTGCCCACAGTTAAGTTTAACATCCTAATAAGAATTTATCTGTCAATTTCAGGCACTGTTTCCTTAATAGTTTTCTCTCTCTGCAGTATGCACATACACATATTTTATGATGACCAAATGCTTTTCTTGTATATAACGTTCTACAGCCACTGCACTCATTTGGCAGAACACAATCTTCAAATAAGGATCATGCTCCTGGTTGAGGAGCCATTTCCTTGCCACCAAGCTAAGTACATGAAGTCATCCAACCAGAATTCTCCAAATCCTCCATTCAGAGCTTTGTAAGTGGCATTTCCCTAGCTGGTTTAGGAAGAGGAAATGGCACTATGCCTGGTTTTTTGTGTCATCAGTGAAACAAAAAAATATTGGTAAGATTCACTCACTTTCAAGAATGAAAAGGACTTCTCCCTCCCCTCTTCAACCTCCACAACTTTTATTGGATATTAAATGTTCCTCTGATCTGGTACTGTCTGAAATGCTTTTTTACATTTTCTAATGGATGAAGCCTTCAGTGTATGACAGCTACTGAGAGAGACCTCTCCAGTAATACAATAACAGTTAAAAATTTTTTATTTGAAGATTTTATTTCTGCCTGATATCTGTTGCAAAGTCCAGATCTTTCATGTACAACAAGCCTCACTGCAAGTCACAATAGTGGTCATCAGCATAACAGTAATCGAAGAACACACTGACGAAAAAGAGAACATTAAACTTTATCAGATGTGAGGAAACAAAAAGTAAGAGGCTGAAAGAATTACTTTCACGTTATCTTTTCATGGCTGCTGCTGTTTTTGTGAAAAATTACACTTGCTTTAGCACCTTTGAACTTCAGAAATTAACCTTCGGAAGACTTCATAAAAGTACAAATTGTTACAAGAGAAAACCAAACTCAAGCCTATTTTAGGCCTCCTGTAACACCTCAGGCTGGCTCCTACCATTCTCTTTCCAAATGCTCCAAAGGCACAACCAAAAATTTCCAAGTCAGATAAACAGCTCTGAAAGCCAGAACCAAACATTCAAAATGCCCTTCTGACTCAGCAATTCTTCATCTGCGAAATGTGATTACTACTTCATTCATGGAATAATGAGTGTTTGCAGAAGAGATTTCCTTGGCCCTATCAGCTCTGGTCTCTGCTGAATAGGAAAGAGACAGGCAGAAGTGAAAATGTTGCATTAACATGGAAATTCAAATATACTGAGATGACAAAATCAATTATTTTGAAGAAATTTAATTTCTCAAGTCAGCAAGAACTGACACAGAATCCCTATGGAAGCATTCACTTCCTTACAGTAAATGCTTCCACAGCTACAGTTAAATTCTCATTTTTGTCTCAGCAACAATAGATCCTCTTCCTCTTTAACCCACTCAGAACCAAAAAACCCCGTATTTCAAAGTACTTGTTCCTTGAGTTTCAAACTTATTTACTATCCTATGAGGAAAGTATCATAAACAATAAATACCATATAAATACACCACATAGAAGTACCATTAATAAACTTTGAATAATTTCAAAGAAATCCCTTTCAAAGAAAGCAGTACTGAAATTATACTGAAGCAATAAAACCCAAAACTACTTAAAAGATGAACCATGTCTAAGCTAAGCTATCAGTGAATACAAAGCAATACAAAACAAATGTTAAATGAACTGAAAGAAATACACCTTTTTAACATTATAAACTGAAAGTTATAATAGTAGTATTGTATTTAAAATAGGTGAACAATTTTCAGGAAATAATTGGTATGTTTACAGAGAAAGGTGTTTCTAGAACTATCTATGCTATCCAATTTATCTAAAAGAAAACAGCTCATGTTCAAACAAAGTTACTGATATGGTCAATTTCCATAGAACATCTCTCACCCTAATTACAGCAGCACAGTGGTTTGTTGCTCAAATACCAGATTGCACTCATCAGGTGATAAGACATTGTGGCTCTAACTGATACTGAATTGCCTCAACTTACTGCAAGAAATACAGCATTGTAATGTAAATATATTATTCCTGCTTTATTTTACATTAGATTTGGGACTTCAGGAAGTGGATAGCTGTACTTCCATGAGATTAAGAATACCTTTGTAAAAGTGACAGGTATGCTAGCATCCAGCTGCACATGATCTGCAAGTTCTGTAAACTGCTGCTGCTGTTTCTGTAATGTCTCTAGCAATCTTGTAATTTCCTGTTTGGCCAACACTACTCTGCAGTCATCCTAAACAGACAAAGAAAACAAAAGCATGTCTTGCCTTTAGTAATTTACTTTAAAAATACTGCAAATACAATATAAATATGATTGCTAGAAAGAAGGCATTTTGAATAGAAATACTCTACTTCAAGAAGTTAACATTTACAAATAGATTAATTTAAAATTGCAATACAAATATAATTATCTTGACAGTTTTCCTTAACAATAATAGACACTAAATAGTTTAACAGGTTAAAAAAAACCCAACAAACTTTCTTTATGAGCCACCTAGGACTAATATAAATTATAAGAAACAATAACAACATTGTAACATATAAAAAATATTTATATTTTTCATATCTCACTCCAACAGATGGAATAGAGCAACTATTTTGCAGCATAAAGCAACACATTTAGAGGGAAATATTAGTATCCACCCATTCATGATCAGAACATCTGTACAGTTAAACCTGACTACACAGCCATACAAAAGCTCTGAACAAATCTGGAAAAAAGAAGTACAAATAACACATTAATGAAGTAGCTTCTCACACTCCGTTTACTATTTGCTACACCTACTATTCACTTTTTTCTATCATTAAACTGAATGAATAAGGGATCAAACAGAAACTCTCACACAGCCATTTTCTTCATACATTTAAGATGCTAAATTACCCATGTTACAAATGCTACTGAAAGCAATTTAATCCTAAAACATATTTTCCTACCAGCCATCTATGACAACTAGCTTCAAACATCTAAACTTGTAATTGCAACTGTAAGATCCTTCCAATACATTCTGTAGGGTTTTTTTTGCTTCAGTCTTGTCTTGCCTTCCCACTAACCTCACAAATATCAGAAAGTACTCCAGAAAAGCCATGCCTCCAGCAAATGGAGGACTCTATGCTTTTGTACTGATTATCTTTGCCTAACACCCCCTCGTAATGAATACTTAAATCTCATGTTATATCATGATTGTTTTAATCTCCTAAGAAAATAATGCAGAGTACTATCTAATCTCTTTTTTTGTAGCCTAAACTTAATTTGTAGTTCCATGTATTTTGCCATATGCTACAGCCCACTTGCCAACCTACCTGTTGCAAAGTCTTTTCACAGTGAAGGCAAGCTGTTGAAACCTGTGACAGGAGAATAGTCATGTCTTCTTGCTGTTGCCTAAGCCAAATCAACTTCTCTCTCACATGAGCATCAACAACACTAAGAGCCATTTCCTCCTGACGACAAAGGGTTTCATGGAGATCAGAAAAATAGGCTCGGACACATGAGCGAGCATTCTCTGCAGTTCCTGGTACCTAGAATGTTGCAGCAAGGAGATCCAAGAGGTTAAGGACACCAGTTGATTCCAGAAGCAAATTTTAAATTTTATTCCAGATTCTAATTTATTTTCACATCTGCTTAGCTACATCACAGTTTAAGTCCCAGTTAGGGCTGATAAGACTTTCTGTATAATACCAAAACATTTCTAGAAGTTATTCTTGCAATCAAGTAGCTCATTTGCCTGTACAGATACCTTACTAAAAATGACCAGGGAAAAAAACCTCAACAGTATTTTACCACCTGAGAACATACACAGAACATACAACTTTTCTGACTGCCTCCATATTTTCATGCAGCCTAAAAACACTGTAACACACCAATTCCCATCTATGTGCTGATCAAAGCCTCAATACTGACTTGCTAGATAAAAGACCTTAAAGACTAGTCCTATAAAACCTATGCATGGTTTTCAAAGAAAGTCCTTATCCTGGTTATTACAGAAAAGCCAATAATTTGTGCATGCGGGGAGAACAAAAAATTTTAAAAAGCATACATGTTCAGTATGGGCTATTCCAACTCCATCTTCAACTATTTGTTCTCCTCCTTCTATATGCTGAACAATTCCAACTAATTTTCTGGAATAATCTGAGATTTCTTCTGTGAAAGTTCTTATACAGTGAGCCATGTCTAAAATGGATGCACGAATCTGGTTCGCTTCTGGTTCCAAGACAGAATGCTATTAATTAAAAGCAACATATTAAACATCAATCATAATGATCTTCCTTCATAATCTTTTCTATATTACTTCATAGTTAATATACATGTGCAAGTATATGAGCATATATTTATACATACATATGGTAAAGCCAAATAAGAACTTAAAACCATCTTGCAATTTAAAAATACAGTCAGGAATTACAGATTAGGCTGAAACTAACCTAGACATCTATCAATTACACAAGTAAACAAAAACTTGCCTGTCTATCATAATTTATTATTAAAAAAGGATAGTTACATTGCATCAGTGATGTGATGTGTATGCAATGACTGCATTATGAAAACAGCTTTTAAAACTGGTGGCCCAATGTCATGAAAAGTTCAAAAAAGCAGCAGATAAAGGGAATGTCCTTCTTCATATATATATACGTATTAGTAACTCAAAGAGTTCTTAGAATTTTTTTTTCTTTATTTTACCATGGCAACTATCTGACATGAAGTGAAAATTAAAGAATGGGATGAACCCCTCAAGAATCTATCCCCCTTTCTTGACAACCTTTTGTACTTCAATTGTATAAATAATTATGCAAGCCACCCCACGGCATGACTAGAAATTAATTACTAGCAGTACCTTATGACCTTGATGCTTCCCATATTCCTTGCAGACACAACACATGAGAGGACTCGCCTGACAGCCCTCTTCTAAACAAACAAACTCGATGGCATGCACTTGGTGTTGGGAGCACATCGTCTTCTCGTGAGGCTTATCAGCCAGGGGCACACGCCTGTGCTTCGCCAGAGTCTTAGTAGAATGAGTAAGCTGGGAGCAGTCTGCACACAGGTGAGTGGCACAAACAGTGCAATACACGGATGCAACATGGGCCTCATCTTCATCACAACGAATGATACTCTAACCATGAAAAACAGGCAAAACTCCAGTGGTTAACACTTGATCCCAATAACGGAGGAAAAATCAGAAGAACTGTCAACAATATAAGCTTTCTTTAAAAGTTATACACTAATAAATATTTGGACTACTTTGAAACATGATTACAAGTTTGTAATAAACTTTTTGAAAACAAAAGTTTAAAGTGTTCAGTGATTTTATAAATCCAAGCCTCAGTGCATGTTCTGAAGCTTTGGAGGAGAAAATAAATCTGGCTCTTGGAACTTCCTCCAAACCAGTTACTACAGAACAGAGAATTAGTTACAGAAAAACAAAACACCGACAGTCAAATAAGCACTTAGGAAAGTTATCTACATCTAGAATGGTACTGCAAGATATGTTGTACACCAGCTGTTAATACTGAAATGATAAAAGCAGCTAGTTTTGGCAATGAAGTACTAAATGATGTAATAAAATGACTGTAAAAGGTAACCATCGACAAGAATAGCTGGAGTCTTTAGGAAGAATTCCTAAGGAGTTTTCTAAAACTGTGCTTACATGACTAAAACTGAAATATCAAAATTAGTAACCTTTTCTAAACATTTTAAAGGCATTAAAAAGGGGAATAATAGTATGCATGTTTATTAATATCAGTTTATTTTCTGCTTTAGTCAAGTATAAATTAGTATTTAATTATGAACAATTAACTGAAGCATTAATACTAGATACTGGAAGAAAAGAACAGTATTATTGATGAAATTCCATTTGACAAAGAACTGATTTTCAATATTTTTCCTATTTAGAAACAACATCTAGCAAATGTAACTTCTTGGTTTTCCTTTCTTGTTTAAAACTCAGTACCTCTCCTGACAGACCAATGCCTTCTTCAGCTGTCCCATACTGCCCAGCAGGTCCATTCTGCAACCGTTCCAAGAGTTCCAACAAAGCAAAGTTCTTTTTCAATCCCCAGACACCAGAATCTCCTATTTTTGACAAACAGTTAAACAAAGGGGAGGAGATGAAGAAAAATCTGAAGCACATGTAATTTTGAGAAATTCCACAAACTATAGTTGGGATTCAGACAAATATCAAGAGCACATCAACTACATTAATATTAACAAAGTGAGAAACAACTAGCATTTTTTCTGCAAGCTCACTCCATCTTCTTCCTTCCTTCCTTCCTTCAATCATTGAGCTATATAATATTTATGCAGGTTTTCCCTACTTAAAAGATGCCAAGATTATTAAAAATTCAGAGAAACTTAGTAAAAATACTTGTGAAATAATCTGCAATAGCTAACAACTAAAGAATACAAGGAACACACAAACACTGTATATTCTGTGTATCAGAAAAATTATTCTTTTCAGAGGTAGAGTGAGCATTTCTACTGTACTAATGGAAGCCATCAAGAATTCCCTACTGAGAAACCTTATTCCCTATACCACAAGATGCAACACCAATTGCAGATCTCAAGCCAGCAAAATCTAAGTAAGCGTTAAAACAATATTCAGAAAGAAAACCCAAGGTACTACAGTATTTGATAAAATGGAAGACCACTTATATTCCCTAGAGTAAGTAATGCAGAAATCTATGTCCACTCCAGTATGATCCTGATTTTGTAAAAGTTAACATGAAGCAAAATCAGAACTGCATCCCAATAACTGCTGCTAAATGGTAACCATATAGGCCACAAGAGCATATGAGAATCTTAGCAGTTGCTTCTCAAGGAATTGTCATCCCTTGACTTTTTTCCAGCGTAACTGTCATAAATTTAATTACATTTTCTCTGTTGCAAGGAAAAGATGGCTCAGAAGATCAAGCACCATCTTTGTGCACTGGATCATTACTTTTCTAATCATAACAAAAATCACAAAACTGTTGAGGTTGGGAGCGCCCTCTTCGTCATTTTGCGAAGGTCACCTGGAGCTGCTTGCCCAGGACCACACGTAGGCATCTCCTGAAGATCTCCAAGGAGGAAGATGCTATCCCCTCTCTGGGCAACCTGTGGCAGAGCTTGGTTACTCTCACAGTCAAAATCGTTTCTTTATATGCAGACAAAACTTCTGCATTTCAGTTTGTGCACATGACACACCAGCTATCTACATGAACTCATGGAAACAGTATTCCCCAGTGTTTTCCCAGAGAGCCCAGACTACTTGAATTGTCTAGTTGTTAGATGTTGTTTCCTAACTCCTAAATTATGCTGCCCTGTGGCAGTCTGGTAGGAGTATCTGCCCTTCATCCTTCTGGAATTCAGTGTCAACTCTCTGATCTTTTACAGACGTTAAGTTTTACTTCTTCAATATGGAGATTTATCAAACAGTCCATAGATTTTGAATTATCATTAGAGTGAAAGCACAGTTCTAAATGACCAGACAGACAACAACTACACAGTTATGAGAAATATCCAGTTGGTAACCCCACTGGATATCTCACTGCTTTATGTAGCTTCCAGTTTAACTTCATGAAACTTTCTTTCCTAGTCCATCTCCCTCACAGTTTAAACTATAGACAGTAATACTCTATTTTGAGTTTGCCCACTGAGAATTTATGTGCCTCATAGATTAGGCAATAAATGGATGAGACTGTTTTCCTATAGCTATAAATAGAAGGATTTTTAACTATTTTATCCTCCAATGCTCTCGACGAGTATAAAACAACACTGGTAACCTGTTTAAAAAAATATGCTTACCAGTAAAGCCAAGTATTTTTTACTTTCAGAAATGGACCTATGAAAGCACTGGTTAGTAATTTTGAAGTTAGCTATAAAGCAAGATAAAGCTTTAAAAAGTCAGTGCTTTTGAAGTCAGTGATCTCTGCAGTTATCAGTTCCATGGTGGAAGCCTTCTCTGCTACAGAGAGACACTGCATTCCCAACACCCAATCTAAGATCAGTGCACTCCACAAAATAAGCTACAAACAAAAAACCAAAATATTTTGACTTATTTATCACATCTTGAAGGAGTTTACAGAAGATATGTTCTGTCCCTCCAAAACAACACTAAGCTGGAGCAAAGTCATCCGCTTTGATATATTCTGACCTCAGAGTAATTTTTTACCTTGAGCACTCCTAGCAAGATCACTGTTTTTTTCTAACAAGGAAGAGTCACCTCGTATTACACGCTGAAGAAATACAGAGCACTATACCCACTTTTAGAATTCAATTTACATCGAAACACTTTGTAAATAGGGTCTGGATTTGCTAAATATGTAACTAGACAGACTAACTGTGAGAAAACAAAGTACTGGAAAGTGGCTACGTGGTTCCCTTCTAGGGTGTGCACAACCTTCAGGTTCTACAGCATACAAAATAGTCACATTAACAACACACCAATATAATCACCTCTGATACTAACATGAACCTTCTATTTTCAGATTAGCCACTAATCCAGATAGCCATTAATAGCCCAAGATAAATGGATGTACATGTACCAAAAGGATAAACCTACTTAAGTAAGAGATTATAGTTCTTAGTCTTTAAGTAAACATTGTCTTAGCCTTTAGGCAAACACCGGGTAAGGCTGAGAGAGGAACAAGCTATTCAATCATTATAGAATTTCTTACAAAAGTCTTTTCTTTCACAGGTTTTAATGTTTATTAAAAAAGCCCTAGACACTAAGAAGTACTCTTCTCAGTTTACAACATTGTATGCGATTTTAATCATGTTAGTTCTGTTCCATGTCTAACAATGAAGAGAAAGTCAAAACAGAACTAATTTACTGAATTCTAACCAAGAAGATCAGAAAAGATAAGTCCGTAGCTATTCTGTATTTCTTTTTTGGTTTATAACTCTTAAGAGGTCATGAAAAACAAAGATACATGGTTATCACATTCTTTCTATGATGTATCATGAGACTTGATAATACAAGTAAATAGCAATTGTCTAACATGTCCAACTTGGTCACAGCTAAAAAACAAGCAAAGCTTACATGCTAATATTAAATCTATTAAAAGAGATTTTATAACCAGCAAACATCCTATAAAATATAGAATCACAGAATAATCTTCAGTTGGAAGGAACCCATAAGGATTACTCAGTCCAACTCCTGGCCCTGCACAGGCCATTCCCAATGACCACACTGTTTGCCTGACAGCATCCTCCAAATGCTTCTTGAACCCTGGCAGACTTGGTGCTGCGACCACTTCCCTGGGGAGCCTGTTCCAGTGCCCAATCACCATCTGGGTGAAGAACCTTTTCCTAATATCGAAACTAAACCCTCCACACAACTTCAGGCCATTCCTTTGGGTCCTGTCACTGCTCATCAGAGATAAGAAATCAGTGCCTGCCCCTCCTCTTCCACTCATGAGGAAGTTGTGAGTGCAGTCGGGTCTCCCCTCAGTCTCCTCCAAGCTGAACAGACCGAGTGACCTCAGCCACCCCTCATACAGTTTCCCCTCAAGGCCCATCAGGTCATGCCCTCCACTGGACACTCTCTGTATCTGTCCTTCCCATACTGTGGCACCCAGAACTGCCCCCAGCACTCGAGGTGAGGCTGCCCCAGTGCAGCAGAACAGGACAATCCCCTCCCTTGGGATGGAGATCCTGTCCCTGATGCCCCCAGGACAAGGGTGGCCCTCCTGGCTGCTGACTCAACTTGCCATCAGCCAGGACCCCCAGGGCCTTTCCATGGCACTGCTCCCCAGCCTCTCATTCCCCAGGCTGTCTCTACATCCAGGGTTGCTCCATCCCAGGTGCAGATCCTGGCACTTTCCCTTACTCTTGAACTTCACAGGCTGGTGATTGCCCAGCCCTCTCTGCAGGGCCTCCTGGCCTGGAGGGGTTCAACAGCTCCTCCCAGTTCTGCATCATCTGTGAACTTCACCTCCCTCCCAGTCCTGCACCCAATCCTTTATGAAGCTGTTGAAGAGCACAGAGCCTAAGGTGGAGCCCCATGGAACCCCCCTAGTGACAGGTCCCCACTCTGGTGTCACCCCATTCACTGTAACCCTTTGTGCCTGACCCACGAGCCAGCTGCTCTCCCATCACATGGTGTGTTTATCCAGCTGAGTGTTGTGATAGGACACTGTGAGAGACAGTACCAAAACTTTACTGAAATCCAAAAAAGATGACATCCCCTGATCAGCTAGGTGGATTACCTTGTCATAAGCATGCATTCTCATAAAAAAGTCATGTCTCATTCCACTGGTAGCTATTATAAAGTTTACATATTTGCAAAAATGGGACTTTGCTCCTTTTTACTGTAAATCTACCTATAAAATTTTAAGGTACTTGACCTATGCATTTTCAATGCAACTGACCAAGAGCTTATTTTATATTTAAAATCATTAAAAGATCAGTTGTGGAAATACATCCATTTACTCTCTTGGACTTTATCTCAAATTCTGCTTTGATCACAAATGTAATAGAGACTAGTGATCTCATCCTTGTGCCTGCAAAGAATGTTTGTGCTCATTACAAAAATCATTACACATTCTGACTGTCATCTCAAAAGAAGAATAAGACATGAACAGCAGGAAATGTGTCAGCCAGGAATGAGATAGTGACGGAGTGAAGATATTAAGACAGACTCCAGCTAACAATACAAATGTCAATTTCAAAAGCATGAAGATTGACTGCAAAAGTATTACAAATAACAAAGGGAATAAAGGAACAACTTTTGTCTAAATATCTAAACAGATTTGAGAGCATGTTTAACTGCATTTTCTTGCACAGTATTTTTAAGTTTCAGCTTGGCACTCAAAACACCAGCAAAGGCATGTGTAAATGTAAGCAACACCAATCAGACGGATTCCATGAAGGATGCCATCACTGCATGTCTCTGTGAGGAAGTTTTAATGATAGAAAATAAGTTCAGCTCTGCAGTAATGGTAGATGGAGAGAAACTCTAAAGCTGTAACATAAGAACGTTTTTCCTAAAAATACCCTGGTCCATGTATTAATTAAAAAACCCCAAAGCCCAACAGAAACATCATCACAACCAGTAATTCAACACAGGAAGAAAGAAAACAGTTTGCAAGAAATTATTTGCCTTTTCTCCCAAATCAACATACTTTAAGGAAAATCCTGGAGGAGCCTCTTTTTCTACAGACACAATTTATTGGATCTTCCCCCATGTAAACTGTCTGAATCAACAATTTCCAGAACACAGGATATCAAAATTTTGAAAATCAAACTAACTTTTCCATTGCACCTTTCTGGTTAAAAAAATGTTAATCCAATTGAAGACAACAGTTTGCATACCTTCAGCATGTACATAATAATTTTAAGTTTTCCATTAGAAGATTAATCACAGGCAACTTCATTAAAGAATTCTTTAAAAACCCAACAAAAATCAATGTTTTGTCTGCAATGCAGAATGGTTTGGGCAAGCTTTAGTCCTATTTGTTCATTACAAAATGTTTTCTCTTGTAACAGGATTCTATGAACTATTAGAAAATTTTGCTAAGCATGTAAGCAACATTTCAATTTTCAGTTGCAGAACACATATTTCCAAAAATCCTGATTCACAAGTACTTCTAACCCTGCCTTCACATACAGCTATATACAGAAAGAGACAGCACTGTACATTTAAATCAAGAGTCCAGCTACATCTACCCATATACAGATCCCCCAGTATTTATTTAAAAAACGCCCCAAGATTATTTAGAAAAACTTGGATGAATATAGTATTAAGTGCTTTAGTAATAAGAGCAAAGGGAAAAAAGGAACCATAGGTTACTTTAGATCAACTAAAAGTCTCCACAAAATCCGTATTTACTGATTAAGAAACTGTGTTCAGCACAGCTAGCTTTATGCCCTAATTTTACAACTCTTCTCTCAATAAAATTTTCTCTTGGCAGTAGTCCTATAATCAAGACTTAGATAATAAACAGCTCTCTGAGACTAGACAACATCATTCCATTAAATTCATTAAATGGTAGAATGGCAATAGGGTGGATATAGAATGCACTTTCTCATATCCTCAAACAAAGGGGAGGGAAGTATGAAAAGTTCTGGGCCCTGAGTTGTCCCTCCCCACTCCTAAGCTCTAGAACAAAACAGACAAGTGAAGCAAATTTAACCAACAGCAGCAGCTAATATGTGATTAGAGCAAGGCAGCAAACATACAGATGTCTCAAAGAGGGGCTATGACGAGCTGCACTCCACAAAACATCCTGGTTTTATATCCTGGAAGCAGTAATATGTCTCAAGGCTGCTGGATGTGGAAAGACTAAAAGTGCCTATGACCTCCCCGCGCCTCAGATCTCAGGCAGAACTTTCATTCACAGAAGTATTTTTATTTTTAAGCTGTTTTGCTAAGATTTTCTACCCATTGCTTTTGTGAGGAATTGATCACAGTGCATCCTTCTTCTTTTCAGTGTTAGGCAGCAGGATGCAACTTTATGATCCTTGATAAATAAGGATCAGGAAGCTTTTAATCTTACTTCCTAACTGTAGGGGACTTGGAGGTTTAAAAACATTTCACTGCACCTCATCAAAAGCTCCTCAGAAAAATGAAAAAAAAAAATCTGTAAGTGCTTTTGTTACACTTCCTTTTCATCAAACATGAAACACACTGAGAAAATATGATAGGATCCTTTCAGATGACTGCAAAAAATTCCAAAATAAAAACTAAGAAGTAACAAGCTCCCCATCACAACAAAAAAAAGCAGTGGTCTTGAACAAAAATGTTTCATAACAACAGGGACTGAGTGTTGTGCTGTAACATTCTCCCTCTAAAAGCATAGTTTAAGAAATCTTCTGCAGCTGTACAGTCATAGATAAGAAGTCAAATAAACCATTAGTTTTTTAACCACTACTAGATTGGCAATCATTCATGATTCTCATACTTTACCATCTTCCTCTGCCCAGAAAACAAACCCCTCTTTCACACGAGACTGATATTTCTTTTCCTGATTTCTATCTTTACAAAAACATCCTGCAGAGTGCCTTAACATTCCTAGCAGATTCTCGTATGGCAAAGTCAAGTGAATTTGATACTTAAACATTTCTTTCATGGTTTACCAGATTAGAGATGTCCTTTTCTAAAGGTTCTCCTTTCAACAGGTTCATTTTTCCTCCAGTGCTATTCAAAACTGTTGGAGCTAGTTCTACTAAAAAGTTCTTTTTGTTACAGCTGCCTCTTATAACTGGTCTTCTCTATAACCCCATGCTGACTCGGTAATTTTTATTCTGAAGAAATTATGGGCATATGCCATCTTTTGCCTAAAATAAACTTCCACTGTAAGAAAAAAGCTTTATCTTGCCTTTCAAATACCAGGTGCAGACATTCTTGGAGTAGGGGAATTCCCGTTAATAGCTTGCCACTACCAACTATTGCATGCAAAGAAGTCGCTAACATTGTAAAAACCAGGTTTGTTATCACTGATCCTTCCCTCTACATAACTTCATCATGTTTGTCAAAAATCTGTTTGCCAAAAAAGCTACCTCTTCAATTGCATGGATTTAGTGTTTAGGACAATGGGAAACTAATACTCATTCAAGAACCCTTACACAGAAACATTAAACAGAGCAGTCCTTTTGTAAATAGAGGTGTGCAAGAAGATGTCCATGTATAAAGCATGCAAGCCCAGGTCCAAAAACATAAAGGCAAAATCTATATTTTCTTTTCCTTACTTCACATTCACTACTTGGAAATACTATAACTAAATGGAGCACTAAGAATCTATGTCAAGCATTATCTTCTAGATATCCTTGACTGACAGGATTCAAGAGCGTCAAAGTTCTATTTTCTTACCTAGTTCAGTAACTTGTCGATCAAAAGGACAACGAACTGCTCTGCCGTGAAGGGGAAGCCGGGTAAGACAGTCATGGCACACAGTATGGCCGCACAAAAGCAGCCGGGGAACTTTGTCCCCTTGCAAAGAAAATACATCTTCACAGACCCCACACTCAAGAACCTGTAAGTTAAAAAAAAGACCACATTTGAGCTAATTAAAAAGCAAAACTTCATGCAATTAGCTATATGACTCTTTATAGATGTTCATGCAATCACAGTATGTAACTGAGTCAGTATTTTTGCTTTATGCACGCAACTAACGATCACACTATCGATTTTGTAAAAGTTAATAAATAATTAGACACAAAGAGAACATTTTAACTCCTCAGCATCCTGCCTGACCACTACTAGTTCCTACCCATTTCATTTAATACACTGCCACAAGACAAGCCTACTGGTCAAGAGGCAGAACCAGCAGGAACATCCTCGCAGGAAACGGCCAGCAAGACCCTGCCAGAGCAGAGTGCTGGCCGCTGGAGTTTCCCCTCGCAGCTGATGCTCATAAAGAGGTCAGACATACCAAGTGAGCCACTTAGCAAGCTACAAACGCAGCACCGAGCTAGTGCGGGCCGGAACATCTCAAGCTATAAACGAAAAGCAAAATTGATGGTCATACAGAAAGAAAAAAACCCAAAACCAACCCATAAGCCCGGCCCCCCAGGGGACACATCCTGCACCACAGGCCTCCCGCGCCCAGTCCTCGTCTGGCACCGCCCGCCCCGCCACAGAAGCTGGGCAGAGCCGCCGCCTCCCCTTCACCGCAGCGCCCGCCGGGCCACGACCACCACCGCCGGGCCCACGGCCACCCTCCGGCCCGGCCTTGTTTACAGCCAGGGCCGCCATCTCGAGAAGGGCGGAGCGGACCGGCAGGAAGCAGCGAGGAGCCGCCGCCGCCTCCGGCACCACCCCGGCNCCATCCCGCGGGGTGAAGGCCATGGACGTCAACCAGCCCAAGCAGGAGCATTTGCTGGCTCTGAAAGGTACTGACAGCGCGGCCCCGCCGGTTCCCGCGCGCCCAGCTCTAATTCGGTGTTGAAACAGCATGTCTGATCTCCCCTCGGTTTAGAAGGAGGTGGAGCAGCGACCGGCCCAGCGCTCGGGGCCCGCCGCGCTCGGTGCCCGAGAGCATAAGGGAGCGGGGGGGGCTGTTCTGCCGCGGCCCACACACC
>VYXD01013623.1:124614-156030 GCA_013397195.1 Hylia prasina
AATTGACAAAATTATAACCTTTTCTTCCATCACACAAATTTCAACACTTGAGCTAGAGTGACTGAGAAAAGCAAGAAACTAATCTGTGGACTAGTTCTGCTGTTTACTGTGTATTTCATGGATGCTTAATTTTTAGAGAAATATATTGAGACTTGGATATTGGTGGACTAATCTTCATGGAATGGAGTATTACATGACATGATTTACTGAATACATTTTTAGATACTCTGACAGAGCGCCTGGTGATGCCCTAGCATTATATAGTTTTATCCTAAACTTGTTTCAAGGGAGGTTTGGGTTGGATTCTAGGAGAAGGCTCTTCACCCAGAGGGTTGTTGGATACCAGAAGAGGCTCCCTAGGGAAGTGGTCACAGCACAAAGCCTGAAAAAGTTCATGAAGCATTTGGACAGTGCTCTCAGGCACATATTCCTGGAGGTTGGACTTGATGGCACCTGTGGTTATCTTCGTACTCAGGATATTCTGTGATACTATGGGGTGATTGCATTTTACTGTTTTCTGGTATTCTATCTAGATACATCAGAAAAAAAAAAAGATTTCAGTCTTTAGAAGGTTAAATTGCCATGCATTAGGAAGAACACTTGAGTGCTGTTAGTACTCGTAGGCCTTGAAATGCCAAGTATTGATTAGTCAAAGGAGTTTCCTGACAATCCTAGGGAAAATGGTTCCATATAAATTTTTGTGTTACGCTCCCTCTGAAACTAGCATCTCTGTAGACTTTCTTTGTCTTTAGTGAAGTTAATTTTCATCTTTGTGTGCTTTATCTTGCTCTCCTTATGAAACTGCTTCCATTTCTCCATTCAGTGTTCTGTTTCTCTGTCCCCTCTAGGCTTTCTCTGATTGCTTGCCACATGCATGTGCAAGGTTCAGATCTCATCTTTTCTCTGTTCCCTCATGATGTACTTGTCACAGCTTTGTACAAGATGTTGATTTGTCTCCTTTAGATTTTGTATGCAAACTTATTTGTGCACTTTTTTGGAGGTTCTGCCTGCATGGTGCAGTTGCCGTGGTCTTTAAGTGAACCCAGCACAGGCAACTGAATTGTCAAAACAGTTGAAGCCAGCTGTCAAATGTGAAGCCCTTCGTTCAAAGAAGGAAGCATAAGTATACATGCACTTCCGCACCTTCTATGAATACGCTGTGATTCATTATGAGAAAAGCATTGCACTGAGAATTTTGGCTGTTAGCTTTTAAATCTGACACACAGACACCAGTAGGAAACCTGAGAACAAACAAAAAGAAGTGTTACAGAAAACTGAACTATGTCTTTACAGTGAGAATTCATGACTGCTAGTGATTGAGATGGCACTAGCTGTTTTATAATTTGGAAAAATACTCTTTTACAGATTCTCAGATTTTTGAGTTATATTTTGATTTTCAGTTACATGCATTGATAATGCCTTTCTGGTCCAAAGCTTTCTGTAAGTAATTATAACAGCATTATGTTTTCATGGAGAAGGAATGAACCCTTTCTAGGGTTTGATGGTTTGTGAACCTCGCAATAATTTTTTGTATTTTACTGGAATGCCAATTGAAATTTACTGCAATGAGTGGAAAGACTGTTCATCAGAAGAGAGAGAAAAAATTCAACATGTTGGAAGATTTATAAGAAGCTCACTGAAGGAAAATATAACCAAAAGAATCCTCTCTCAGCCAACAAAGACCTAAAATAAATTTTTTAATTATTTTTTTTTACTAGAGAGAGATAGTTATGAATACTTGAAGGATATGAACTTAATGCCTTTTAAAATGCAGAAATCTCTACAAAGAAAACCTTTTGAGCTTGAATTCTTCAGTGCTAAAAGATTTGTTGACAACTTGGAACATTAGAGGTCTCTCAGGATGCAGTGCACTTATATGGAAAAAAAAAGCTTCCCTGTGTAATGGGAAACAAGTGTGTTCAGAAACAGAATTTAGATTTGCTTCATTACAAGTATGATAGTAGATTATTTCTTTCAGTTACATCACTTTGTATACTCTTCATATTTGAATGTATTAACGGCAGTGGCTTTATGCACAAAATTCAAGTATTAAGAACCAACACTTTATAATCATATTTTATATCATCCAGTTGCCTTCTTTTACTGATTGAATCTCATGAGATTAATATGGCGTATTAATTACTTATTTTATATATTGTGATTTTCTTTAATTTCTTGAAACAGTTGCATTTTCAAGAAGGAAGTGAAGGCTAATAAAGCTAAACACATGAAGTTCTCTTTCATTTATGTTTAGAGAAGCCCTCAGTAACTTTTTTCCAAAACTCTGAAGGACTTGTAAATGCTAGATGGTTCTTGCTTAGAGTTGAAAGGATCCCTGCTGGACCCAGGATGGATACAGTGTTATTTTAAACACACAGATCTATTTGGAGCTGGATTTGGGCAGTTCCATGAGAGACCAGTGCTTAGGTGGAGAATTACTTGTTTTCAGTATGAGGAGACTGCTTAGTAGGAAAGCAGTCAAGTGTGCACAAGTAAGAAGCAGCAAGCTGAGTTGATTCTGTCATATATTCTGTAATGCACCTGCTATGTGTAAGATCAAAAAGAAAAATAACACTTTTTTAGCAGAAGACCCTAGCACTTCAAAACAGTCTGTGCTGAAGTTATCTGAAAAACAAATTGTTAATGTCTTTTTTTTTCCATTTCATTCAGGTTCTTAAACCACTAGATGTGAAAACCAAATTCTACAATGCAGAGGTGAGAACTGTGTGTATTCAGGTTTGTTTTGGCCTGCTGGGTTTGTTACTTTGATTAAATTCAAAGTGCTTTGTAAGCACACCTTTCTGAGAAAAGTGATCAATTCTAATGGAAAAATGGTTGTAGATGTAATGTATAGTTTAAACATAGATAGGCTTTTGGTGAAGGGGTGAAAGAGATGTCAGGACCTTAATATAATTGACTAACAATTTTGCATCTATTCCAGTTTCTCATGAACTCACATACTTTCAGTTACTGCTTTTATGCTTAGGCTGTTAGAGTACTTACTGTAAAGGAGATTAACTTTTCATGAAGGAGATGACAATTTATCAGAGTGGGGAAAATTTAAATTTAAATTACTTAAATTTAAATTTTCCCTATGTAACTATGACCCATTGGTTGAGTAATTTAAGTTTTAGGGTTTTGACAGTTACCCACAGTGCATCTAAACTAAATGACCTTATATGTGCCTTGCATATTTATTTGGACATACTTACATGTCTGCCTTTGTCTGTTCATGGAAAGAATTTGGTATGTATCTGTACACCACAGGCTTCAAACCGTACATTGACCAGCTGTGAGGTACCTGAGCAAGATTGGAGCATAAACATATAGCACTGGCTGAGCCCTGTATAGAGCTGCTATTAATCTATAAGTGGGAATGTCTGGAAATGTCTTCTGCTATGATTAAGAACAAAAATAACTCTAAGAAATGAGATAATTTCTCTGTGAGCAAAACAAATCTCTGATTTAGTGTGTGGATTATGTTATTGTTTCAGCTGTATGTGGTAGGGAAAAGAGGGACAGATATTTTAAGCGTTGCTTTAAGTGTTGCTCTTTATACTTCATGTGTAAAGTTTGTGATGAAGCACCTCTCTGAGGTAATTCTGGGCAGACTTTTTACATGGATAAAATATACTCTTTTTTTTGTTTGTTTTCATAGTTATACTGACCAGTCTTGATAAGGGTCTTATTTAATACTCAATTAACCACCAATTCTTAATGGTAAAAATCTATGAGAAGTTTTGGTGTTTGAGCTAGTACATGTGGGTTTGGGTTTTGGAGGTTTTTTGGTGCCTCCTTTTTTTTTTTTTTTTCTCTCCTGCTGTAGAGTTTTTAAAAGGCTCTTTGATGCATTTTGTTCCTGTTCATTAATTTATGCAACTCCCATTATTGTCTTACCCATTCAATTTATTGTAAAATTTTTTAAAATAATATTTTGGATGCTATTAAGTGGGCAATTTCCATTTGCCTAGCAAACTGGTAGCACTCCTATCTAATTTATGAAAGTATATGAAGTGTTGGTATGTCTTGTGACCACAGAATTCAATTAACTTCTAAAAACCTAGAAATAAGTCTTTGGTTATCTGTTGTGTGTGATAATACTTTGCTGCGAAAGCACCAAGGAATTCATCCTGACTATTATCCTTGAGAGCAGGGAAGAAAGAAATGGTATGTGTCAGTTGCTAGTTAACTAAAGATCTCTAAAGGTTGACTAACCAGTTAAATTGTTATTAAGATAATCGATGTGATGCTGTCTATTCAAAATGCCTGTTACTAAAATTATTTTCTATTAATATTCTAATGATAATCCATAATTTAATTTCTTCTAAGACAAGGAATGATGCTGAACCTTAATCTTCTTGCTTATTGCTTATATTGCAGTAGCACCCAAATGGAATTGATCACTGAAATTTATGCATAGAACACATGTCCTGTTGCCCTAACCTGCTGCAATCCTGGGATTGAATTACTCTCTCACTGACTTTAATGTGCCTTAAAAAAAGGCTCTGTAAAAGGTTCTGTTCCTGCAAGCATGCACAGGGAGGTAGACAACAAAGTTTGCAATTAAAGTTGGGTCTTTGGATTGATGAAAATTCCATAAAGAGTTTTCCTTGATATTATGCCAAATTTTGTTATAATTTACAACATGGTAGCTTTGCTAGGACGCATTACCACATCATCTTTGAGACATTATATATGAGAATACTTCAGATTTTCTATAAGGTGACAAGGACTGTTTTTCCATTTCATATACAAGCCATTGCATGGATTAAAATTCAGGACAAACTTTAAACTTACTCAAAAACTAACTCTCTTTTTTTTGAGTCAGTTTATTCTACCATATCTTGTCTGTGACTTGTGTGCCTTAAGCTCTAATTTGGATTGGTTCTGAAGCAAAGCTAGTAAACCATGTAACCATACTAGCTATAAGTTATTAGATATGTAGTTGTCATCTTTGTTTGCATCCATTTTTGTTTATGTTTCTGTCTTACTAATGCTATCTTGTTTAAATGGTGCAAAAAAATGCAGAAATGCATTTTGTTTGGAAGTTAGCCTCCTTTTTCTTTAACATTTAACCCTAATTTCTCTAATGTGTTCTTTTTTTTTTTATTTTCCCATTAGAGTGACCTCAGTTCTGTGGTAATTTTTATTTATTTTTTTATAAATATGTATGCTTTTTTAATTGCTTAACTGTCTCTGCTTGTTATTGACATTCTTTACAAACATAATGGAAAAGCAATGTTTGTTCTGCATATCATAAACTGGTATTTTCTCATCTTTATATGTGCAGCTAATCATTTAAATGGTTAGCTCTTTCTTTAATACCCATTGTTGAAACTAGAACTTGATAGTTACAGATTGCTGTGGGGGTCCTCCAATAAAATACCTCTCCCAAATTTTATTAGCTCTATAATTTCAAAAGAGAAGTTACTTGCTTCTAAATTTTTTTTGTTTTTGACCCATGGAAATGTAGGTTTCACTACAGCACTGCTTGTGTAAGCTGTGACAGAACTTTTCACGTCTGGTTGGTGGAGACAGTGGGTTTGAGGAGAGAGCAGCAGTTGGATGTTCTTCCTTCCTTTGGCTAGCTGGAACTGCACTTCACAATTTTAACTGCATGTAACAGTTGATTGAGTTACTACGTTACTTCTGCCAGTCTGATTTCACTTTAAGGCCTGCCGTATAGTAAAATAAAACCGCATATTTTGACAAGTTGTTTTTTAAAAAAATATGTAATACTGAACTAAATTAGAAATAACAAAACTAACTTGCTTTTTCATTATGCTGCTTGTTTTTTCTTTTCCCTTTCAAATTAGCTTTTTTAAACTTCTGCCTATGGTTGCTGTTTTGAAAACTACTAAAATTTGGGTAAATGGACACTTTGAGCAATGGATTTATGGGATATAAATTGTATCAATTTAAATGACAGGCAGTAGTGGTAATGATTACTGAGGACCGAGTGTTAGTTGGGCTTATTTCCAGTTCTTGCAAACTGAAGTGTCTCTGTAACCCATTGAGGTTGCAGAGTTTTCATTACTATACAGATGCTGCTTTGTACTTAATGTGTTTATAAGGCAATACAAGAAGTTACACAACCATTCTGTATTTCTCCTTCTAAGACGGGAGACTAAACATATTTTGGCTGTCATTTTTTGAGACTGAACATACTTTGGCTATCTTGTCCCACTTTTATTTTGTAATTTACAAGCAGGACTCTAATTGTATAAAGAAACATTTATTTACACTGATGAAAAAAGAAACTGTAAGTTTTGTTCCACCTTCCCCACAAAAGTACTTTCTTAAAATTTATAAGAAAATACTCAAACTGCTTCAATCTGAATCTGTAGAATAGACTATTTCAGTAAGAAGGCACCTACAAGAATCACCTAATCCAATGGCCTGAATCAGTGACTCTTTGTAAATGCAAATTTGATATCCTTTTTTTAACTGGCCCATCTTTAATTGTGATTTTCACTTTTCTGAGAGTTCATATCTCTAATAGACTGAGTCTTCCATAATTATTCTATCCTGAGATTTTTAGACATGCAAAGTGACTTCACTGGTCTGCAATTCCACAAAAGAAGTGAGGCAAAAACTTCTCTAGTTCCCTGGGTTTTTTTCATCTTCTGAAGTTTAACAAGTCTCTAGCTTTCATTTCTGTACGAATTGGTCCTTCAATAGTCTTGAGGCATTAGCTTCAGATGTTCTGAAGGTAGAGCATCAGTTAAATTGTTGGATGCATACAATATTGGTAGCCTTTGGCATGATGCTACTGAGTGAGACAAGGGGCTGGATTTTGCATTTTAGCTAGAATGCTAATATTTAATAATAAAAGCTCAGAGCATGTACCTGAACTTGAATACCTGAAGTATTTTACTTCAGTTAAAGGAAAAACACACACATTTACTTTAATTTTTTTATACAGCTTGATGCACTAGTGATCTGGCATGGCATGTTCTTGTGCACTGCAATTCCTCACCATTTATTCCATTTTTTAAATAACTTGGATAAAAGCTTGAATTGCTATTAAGTTGACAGAAGTCGTGGGAGGTGGTGATTTAATGCATTACAAATAAGAAATAGCTAGAACATAGCAAAATTATCCCACATCCATTGTTTGGCAAGATACCTGTTGACTAACACTTTTGCTCCTATTGTTACTGGGATTAAGGTTTTTTCTTGCATTAATTAATTTGATTTGCAGGCATGAACTAAACATGTGTGACTTTTTTTTAACAATAGGACTGCCTACTCTTTTTAATAACACTAATCATATTTTCATGAACTTGAACTTTTGATTTTTTTCAGACAGATGAAGTGTTTCTGGAAGCTCAAATTCAGAATATCACTACCTCTCCAATGTTTATGGAGAAGGTTTCTTTAGAGCCGTCCATGATGTACAATGTTGCAGAACTGAACACAGTTGACACAGCAGGGGAAAGGTATGTTCACATTCAGAACATTTGACTTTGAAATGCTTTGTATTAATATTTCATGAGATACAAGTATTAGTTAGTCATTTGTCCATAACAGAAGGATTGTATGTCTTTGCTTGAGTAAAAAGATCAAATTCCTATTATGTGTTCAGCTGGAAACTTCATTATAGTTTGCTTTTTATAGAAACCCTTCTTAATCTCTAATTCTGCTCATAGAGAAATATCCAGCCTAATCCTCGAATAATTTGTAACAATGATGACATGATAACATGAAAACAAACTAGTATTTCAGTATCTCCTGTATAAAATTTAACCCAGATGTTGTTTTCACCTGGTCTCTGTGTACATACTTAGCCTTATAGGACTCATCTGACTAATCCTTGCTTCCTATCAGTAAACTGCTTACTGTTTTCAGTTACTCTAATCATGATATAGCAAGGCACCAGTCCAGGTGAATCAATGATACACCCTCATGGAGTCTTCGAATATAAAAATTTGTCATGCTGAAATAAATTAAATTTAATTTAGTTAAACATGTAATACCAGAGTAACTGACTTACAGTGGGTACAAGAGCATATGAAGTTAACTTTGGCTGTTTGTGCTTTGCAGTTACTTGGGTTTTTGGAGGTGATGGTTGAGTGCTTCAGCAGTAGGGACTGACGTGAAAATTCTGTCTCCTCCTTGCCTGTTGAAGGATTCACCTGCGGCATAATGAAGCTTTGTTCTTACCATGTGTTTGCATCCGCCATCATGGTTTTTCTCCTGTATAGGAATCATAGTTCATGGCATTGAGATTTACTATGAGGGAAAACAAATAGCAGAAGAAAAATTACCAGCATTTTTGTTTAAATGATAAGATGCCAGATTATTAATTGTAATGTAGCAGAGTTATTTCTCTCTGGCTGAGAAGAATAGTTCCTTTTATTTCTCCATGGTCCTTGGCGCTACATAAATTCTAGAGCTGTTTTCTGTTGTGAAAACAAAAAATATTCTATGCGTTTTACCATTTTCAAACTATGCATATACATACAATAACAATGGTGAGGGATGGGAGGGAAAAAGGTTGGGTTCTTAATCCTCTCCAAAATAGCTGTTTAAATTAAGACTTTTTTCCTTTCAGTGAGTCTACTTTTGGTGCAAGGACTTATTTACAACCTATGGATACACGTCAGTACTTATACTGTCTAAAACCAAAGCAAGAATTTGCAGAGAAAGCTGGAGTAATAAAAGGTGTAACAGTGATTGGTAAACTAGACATTGTATGGAAAACTAATCTGGGGGAACGAGGAAGGCTGCAAACTAGCCAGCTCCAAAGAATGGTAAGTTTAACTTAAGTGTTGATTTAACTTGGCATTCACTTTTTTATAAATGAATAAAGGAAACTGAATATACAGTTTTAATAATGACTTGGAAAAGTGCCAGCTGCTTACTTTCTGAGCCTCATTTTTTATTCTCACCTTTCTGTATGTATTAGAGAGTTATTTCATGTATTTCTTTAGTGAAATGTGGCAAGTTAATGGAGAGAGCACTTCAATTGTTGCAATCCAGTAACCAGTGTTACAAAATACATTTGTTAGAGTAAAATTAACTGCTTGGATACCACTTGGCAACAAACTGACAAAAGAAGCTCTTTATGTGTGCCAACTCTTTATGGAAGTTGCTCCCAAGTTTATACAGACATTTTTGCTTGAAGTAACATTTTTTATCAATAATATTATTTGTCTTTCATGTGCACAGTTTTGATTGAGTGTGTCCTATTCTGGTTGGTTTATAAATGGTTCTTGAATTTTAAGTTATAATTACTATCTTGCTTAAGTCAGCTCCACAGCCACCTAATGCCTAAACCTGGCTTGCATCTTCTCACTTTGAGAGAGATGTGGAAGGGTAGTTAAAAAAAACTTTGACAATTGAATCTTACAGAGCTTATAATTGGGTCTCTGTCTCTCGCCCAGTCCCCAGCTGCTAGTACATTCATTGAGCAGTTCTGTAGGGAAGTCATACTGACTTGGAACTAGGCAAGCAAACTTAGATTCTGGAAATTCACAGTAAAGTCACTAAAAAGTCACTAAGTCACTGAAACGTGTCTTGATTTTTAACTGAGGTGTTGATTATGTGCATAACCCCATGAAATTACAAACTGCCCATTTTCTAAACTTTGTTACTCCTGTTACAATGAAATTTGTTGCTTATTTTTAACAATAAACTGTTTCATTTCCAACTAACCTTTACTATCATTTCTTTTTAGACACATTTCCTTCCCTAAATCAATATTGTCTTACTCTGCATCCCTTCTTTTTGAATCTTTGAGAATTGCATGTGAAGCACACACTTCAATACTACATTAGTTTTGGTCATGCATCGTTTTGTGCCTTGTAATTAGCAGAAAAACCCTAACTATTTTGTGTACTTTGAACATCTCTCTTTAGAAAAGTAGCAAGTAGTTGGGTTTTCTTCCCTTCTGAGTTGCAGTGTAACTCCCTTTTCTTCCCCTAATTTTTTAAGTGCTATCAGATTACTTAATTTCTAGACTTCACCCTTAATCACTTTCCTCCTAATCCATTTGCCAGCACTATAACCATTGTTTCCCACCCAGGCCCAGAATTTTACCTCCACTATGTCCCTCAGTCATTATTATGGGTCAGATCAGAAAAGCACATTTGAAACAAGTATCTATATACCATAATTTGTGGCTTCAGTTGTTTTTTTGGAGGTGGTGGGGTTTTTTGTTTGTATGGTGGTTTTTTGTTTGGTTGGGTTTGGGTTTTTTGTGGGGTTTTTTTTTTGTTTTGGGGGCGGGGTTTAATGTGACTTGGTCTTGGAATTCACAACTACAGTCTCTTTGGGAGACAATAAACTAGGCAGGTGCATGCTCACAATATGCCAAATCGTGCTCCACATGCTCATAGGCATTCAGTACAGGACCACACTAGAACCAGTCTGAAGTTAAAGAACATTATTCTTGAGTTACGCAAGCGGAAGGTTGTCTAGTTGATTCCATAATCTGAGACCTCAGTTCTGTATAAAACCTATGTTACTCTTCTTATTGTTACTTCAAAGCCTTTGCCTCTAACCATCAGTGCTTGGACGTGTCTCATTTTTGAGTTCAACAGGTGTGGTGTGGTCTCATCTACTCTGATCCTGTTTTGATCTGGTTAGTTGATTCTCTAAATACTGCTTTTATTGTGGGTTTGTGTTTGTTGGGGTTTTTTTCCTTAACATATCTCTGGTAAAAGAAAAGCCTCATGTTAATGGAAAACTACCTGTTGTTTAGGGAGCTATGTACAATTTTTCCAGTCAATTCTTCCATATCACCTAATACAGCTGAATATATTTGCATTTTTCCAGTGCTGAATAATTACTTTTCTTTCATGCAAGGTTCCAAATGCATATTGTTTGACTAATCTAAGTCCCCATTGACTTGACATCCCTTTGCTTACTCTAATGTCCAATTTAATATGCTTTCTAAAATGTCATCTGTCATTGCTCTGTAGCAAACTTTATGTGACTAAAACCTGTTCCCAGCCTGTCAGGCCCTGGACCTCTTTGGAAATATCTTTTAATCACACTGTAAATATAACTTTCACTACAACATGCTTTTATCAGCAGAATTGGAACATGTACAGTAAGTAAGCTTTGGCAGGCCGGACAAATTTTTCCTGTATTTTTCCCTCATGATTCATGGGGATTGAAAATATAAACATGCTTTTTCATCTGCAGGTTACTATTTTGAATCAGCCTTGATTGGTAGTAACTAAGATATTTACTGTAGGTTTATTAGTAGACCATGTGAAATGTGTTTGGCTCATGGATAATTGACAAGTATTCCTATCGTGTGGCTTTCTAACCGATGACAATTAATTATTTTGGCAGAGGCATAGAGGACCGAAATGGCAGTTTGTGTTGTTTCTTAGGATGTGGAATAGTGGTGGGTTTATGCAGGGAAGTTTTACTGGTGTTGTCCACACAGATCTGTTATCTCCTTAACAGAGGTCTAAGATTAAAGCTGATCTTCTCAGGAGCTGTACATGGCTATTAAAACTTAAGGATTTAAACTCTCCTGAAAAATGTAATAATAAAGATCATCCTTATCTGATGAATTGTTAAACCTGTGAAGAAGGTGTTCGTCAGTTGAAGCTGGAGAGCAGCTGTGATTTCCATACTACTTAAAAGCACAGTCAGTCTTCTTTCTTCAGATTCCTCTTATTCCCAGCTTTTTCCAGGAAATGAAAACTTTAGTAAAAACTTCAATTTCCCTATCCAACATCTGAGAATATACATTCTTGTTCCTTTTCAGGCTCCTGGTTATGGTGATGTAAGGCTTTCATTGGAGACAATACCAGATACTGTAAATTTGGAAGAACCTTTTGACATTACATGTAAAATAACAAATTGCAGGTAACAATGTCAAGTGATTCTTGTACTTTTCCTGAGTGTGTGAGTTGTGGCTGGTTTTGTTTAATGTTTCAGTACTTCCTCCTGAAGCCACTTAAACCTGGTCTCTACTGTAATTTGTGGCAACACAAAACCACTTGAAACACAGAGTTTAAAAAAACCCAAACCTAAGAAACAACAACAATTAAAAAACTTCTATCATAATCTATTAATACTGTACTGAACTAGGAGATAGCCAAAAATCTATAGAGGAATTCCATGAATCTTACCTGCAATATTATTTATGATTGCAACTCATACTTAAACCACACCTCATCTTAGGGTTGCAAGAGTGACATTTAAAAGAAGTAATTCTAAATAGAAGTTGAGCCCAGGGACTAAAGCATGTATCTGGTCTGCAGAAACTTCTCATAAAAAGCTTGCAGTCCATCCAATATGTAAATGCTGTTATGTTATCCACTATTGCTAAACCCATGACAGGATGCTTGTGTCAAAGAGAACTGTCTGCAGCTGAATTACAGCACATCATAATAAATACTGCTTGCTGCCTTATAATTATTTATGAATTTTGATTAATAGTAACCTGAATAATAATCAAGCTTTTACATGACTGCAGTCTTTGAATGCTTAAAAAAGCCCACAGGTTTATTCTTGTTTTTTTTATTTCCTCTAGCAGTGAAAGGACTATGGATCTGGTTTTAGAAATGTGCAATACTAATTCCATCCACTGGTGTGGAGTTTCAGGAAGGCAACTTGGAAAACTGCACCCAAGTTCATCCCTCCATCTTGCACTAACATTGTTGTCTTCAGTGCAAGGATTGCAGGTAAGTTATTAGCACAGTTTTGTTGTAAAACTGCTGTTTTATAATATTAACAGTTCTTTCTAATAACAGTTCTTATAAATATTTTCCCCTTCTAGAGTGTCTCTGGCCTAAGACTTACAGACACATTTTTGAAGAGAACATACGAGTATGATGATATTGCACAAGTCTGTGTAGTTCCTTCAGAAATCAAGCAAAGCTGAAGAAAAAAAATTCTGTAGTTTTACTCTTTTTTTGACCAATTTCTTCATGTTTTTGCAGTTAATTGTTTTAAAATGAGTACAAACAAAATCAAATCCCTATACAGCTGTAAATGTGCTAATGATTATTTTAATTCCTCTGAGCATTTCTTGAATGTTTCCACATCTTTTAAAACATCCATATGTGTTTTATCTACTAAAAACCTTTGACAAAAAGTGGAGTTCTAGTAAATTTTATTGTGTTTACATCAACTCAGGACAGGGGGATGAGATTGATAAGAAATACTAGCATTTTATGCTTATTTTTCTTCATTTTTTAAAGTATTTAAATAGTTTTAAAATCATGGCTCTGACAACACTGCTTCAGTTCAAAGGAACTGATATTTTGCAGACAAGTTCCTGGAATCCAAATCCAAAAACATATAATATGGGGTACCTGGCATGGCAGTGTATTTGCATGGTACATGTATAGCCATAGGAAATAAAACCTGATAAAGGCATGAGATGAAGGAGTGCAGCTGGCACTGTTGAGGGACTAGGAGCTAGGAAGTGGAGTATAAGCCAAAGACTCTGTTGGCTGTGGCTCACTCTTTGAAGAGGAAACAATACAGCAAATCTGTCCCAATTATCTGCAGTCATGAACATGCTGTTAACAGGCATGTAATTTTCCAATTAGTAGGGAACTGAAAACTAAAATAGTAGAACTCAGGTAGATTTTATTATTAAAATAAGTGGTGCCAATTATTCTTTCCATCCCAGAGGCATTTAAATAGATTTTTAAGGAAAAAAAAAAAGGAAAAAAGGAATCTTGCATTGCTATCTTAGCTCCTAAGTCCTCTAAAGCATATACAGAAAGAAGTTTCGTTAAGCACTGGTCAAGCACTATAGTGTGCTTTTCCCTAGCTTTGTTTTGACAAAAACGGGAAATATTTTTGGCTGAAATATCTATGGTCACACAGCTTAGCCATTTAGTAGATAAAATGGCAACTGTCTTTCCTAGTTTAACACTAGGTAAACTAGTGTTAAAGACTCTAATCAGCAGCTTGTATTTCTCAGCTACTGTGTTGGTACTTGGCAACTTTATTAGTTTTGACACTATTTTACTTAAGGCTTCCCATGTATAAAATCTTAACTGTAGTATTCAGTGTTAAAATATTGGCTAAATTTAGGACCAGCTTCATATATTGAGGGACTAAGTCCATACAGGAAACAGTAAATTAGAAATGTATCCTGCCTATGTGATAAACATGAACAGGTATTTAAAGAATGTGATTTACCTGTTACTTGAGATACATAAAAAATTAAACCAGAAAACCACAACTATACAGACAAAAAAGTATATTACTTTATTTATAATATATCTTCAAGTTAAACTACATAAATTGAAGGAGATGTAACCACATGGCAGTAAGAGGTAGGAGAGATACAGAAATAGTAGACAAGTTGTATTATGCCAGTATGACTTTCTGTTACCATGAAACAATCTACTCAAAGTTACAGAGCTAGTTCTATCTCACTATGCATGAGTGATTTTACTTTGCACTTGTTACAAAACCAACTGAACAACTGAAACAATTTCTAAGCTGAATATTTCATTAGGTGTCTTTATGATCATAGTTAGAAGAATATACTCCCATGCAAGCAGGTTACAGGAGTTTACAATTGATTGCAAAGTATTTTCTTCCGTAACAAATTATTATACTTATACACTGATGGAACAGTAATGATACAAAACCAATTAGGTGTAAATGTGGCTTTGCTCAGTTGAATGATAAACTGCAACTGACCTTAAATTAAAGCAACATTTACAGGGATTGTGGTTTATCATTTTATCTAGCAGGATGAAAAATTTTAGCACAAGATACAGTGCAGTTACCACACAGGAAAAGATTCCTTCCACACCCTGTGATTAAGACATGTTGCATGACTGAAACAATCTAGGCAATTCAAAGAAAAGCAGACTTTAGTATAAATGATCTCTCTGTTCATGGTTTCAGTGGAAAAGCATGTAATGACAGCTCCTGTTACTGGTTTCACTGTTTTTTGTTTAGGCTATAAAAGCCCTTTCTGTTAATACACAAGAAACAGAGAATGTTTACTAGTAAAGTATTGTGCCAGTTAGTTGTAGCGCATTCCTGAAGGCTTAGCTAATGCTGTTAACATTTTAATACATGCTATGTGTTATCTGAAGTAAAACCTAAACACAACAATATTGTAGCATGTGAAATGAAAGTTGCAACTCCGTGAAGATGACTTCAAGAGTAGTTTTCAGATAACTAACCAATGCTTCATTCCATTTAACCTTGGGGATTGTTCTCCCATAAACCCAGTAAGCTACACAGCTTGTACTTGACCCTGCAAGTACACAACTTTTTCTGCCCTCTTTGGATATTAACATATTTTACAGTTCTAAAGGAACTCTCATTAAATTCTTGACACTCCATCTTACAGCAGGAAAGTACCTGACTGCTTGAGGATTGCTGTTGCAAAGTGAGAAAAATGTGAGTTTGTAGAGAGATCTTGGCAGAGTCTCCAGTCCACCATTTTTCGGCTCCCCCTATCAAAGTTAGTGAAACACACTTTGAGCAGTTGAAGATATGAAAGAGAATTAAAAGGAACTGTGAAGTTTAACAGGATACAAACTAGGTGCAATGCTTCTGTCCTGGCACAACACACTATTCCAAGTAATACCTGTACACTTTTTGTAGCCCACTCAGAGCCTCCATAAATCTTCCTTCTAAACAGTATTCCTGTCCTACTCAGTGTAATTGAACTTCAGTAAGTTTCCTTGAATGGATTAGATTCAGGATCTGAGCTACCTCTGGGAAAAAAAAATCCCTTTAGGGATTTTCTTTCTTGCCATCAGATGTTGAGTCAGAAGCTGTTACTTGAAAATGTATTTAATGTAAAGCTTAAGTATCTCTACACCCTGAAAAAAGCAGCTACACAAACTTAAAGAGAGAATTTTAAAAAGAATTTTAATGCTGTACATAGGCACGCTATTCAATAAAGTATGAAATGTCTTAAAATTGTTTATCTATTAAGCTTTATCTCTTTATTCAACATATGGTAATGTGGATTTCCTAGATTTGCTTTCTCCAATTCCTTTCATTTATCCATGGATCCAACTGCATTTTTCTGTCTGGTTTAGTAGGGTAAGATTTATACCATAGATCCCCAACGATAATTTGTTAGAATCAAGCATATTACTTAGCCCCAAATTTTGCATTTGTGTCTGCTGGAGGAACTCTTTTATGAGCACAAGATCAGTTGGATATAAAGTCTGAGGTTCAAGAGTTCCTGTGTATTTATCCATTTGGGAGTCTGTTCTTACTCCTCCACATCCCTCCTCCAGACTAACTGGCCATGAGAGATCACTTTGTCTAACAAATCAAAGCAGGCTCCTTAGATTAGTTTAGCTATACAAAGAGGAAAGTGTGTTGAGAACCTCCCTGGGCTAAGAACAAGTGTACTTCGTATCACAAAGCAGTGTGAACAGTAAGCAGAGTAAAAAAAGTTAACATACTAGACATACAGAAGAGCAGCAGTCTTGCAAGAGTAATATATCTGAGCAAGAAACAAATACTATAGAGTCAAAAAATCTTTAACTTGACTATATAACCATCATTTTAGATAGATATGTGTAATTAAAAAAAAATCCCCAATTGTTTAAGCCAGTGATTTATCACACAAGAATAGAAAAAGAATCTTTCTAAGGCAGTTATTTTTTTTAAATTTTCAGTACTAGTTAGTTGTACAGTCACAGGCTCAGTTTTAGCTTATTACAGTTAAGAATTTTAAGTTTATATTAAATACTGCTTACATATGGAATGTAATACAGCTTGCCATGCCTAGGAACATAGTGCCATAATTTTGACCTCCAGGGCTACCATCATGATGTGAGAGTATACATGGCAGTAGGAAAGCCTACAACTCCTATTCCCTTTTCCAAGACAAGTTCCATTTTGATTTCTGTGCCTTATCCTACACAGAATTATTCTCATTCCATACAATGTGTGGTACTCTTTCATATTCAGTCATCTCCCTCTCTTCTGCCCAATGAAGTTGAAAAATATTTCCTGTTACTCATGAAGGCCCCTCCACAGGATTAAGAAAACAGACTTCTCAAGCATGAGTTTTATCTGTACTCCAACACTACTTAATGCTTATTATAAAAGGGCATATCAGATGGGCCTATTGTTTCAATATTTCAGTATTTCAGTTCTGTTTGAAGGAGTACAGCCATCATAATTCACACCGTATGAGTAACATGTCTTTTACACACTAGCATTTATAGAAGCAGCTGCTGGGCAAGATCAGCACACTACAAAACTTCTTCCCATTCAGTAGCCTTGGAGGTCAATCTGATGCACATACTGAAATGACTTGGACTTGGGGATTTTAGTAAATCACCTATTCAGTGTATTAATTTTCAGAGAAGTAACTATACATAAACGCTATGTTCCAAGTTATGTGCAAGAGATCTGTTTACCAGATTTATTCTTGTTTGCAAACACACACGAAGAATTTTCTGTCTTCTATTCAAGCAGAAGAGTTACAATGGTGCTTTTGCTACTAACTATGGTATGCATTTTTGGGGTTATATATCATTCCAATTCATATGACTCCTTGAAGTCAGGAATGTTCTTCAGTGCTGCCACTCAAATATCTGCTCCGGATATGATTTCTCAGTTGCTCTATGAGCTCAGGATTCTGCTGCTGTATCTGCTGTGCAAACTGCTGCCCCCTGTGTTGAACAGTTTTAAGTGAAATCAGCAAGTGAAAGCAACATTTGTAAGCAAACAGGATATCCCAATACAGCTGAAAGGTGCATGACATTAAAATTGAGATTAAAGATATCTTGATTTACCATCTTAAGGTATTTGCAGTATTATGAATTTACCTGGCTGAAGTATCTCCAAAGAGATTCATCACCATAAATTTATTTTCTTTCTTTCGTACGATTACTTTTACTTGATAACATGAAGGAGGAAAGTATCACCTTACAAAATATATTACCTTTTATAGTAAAATAACACATCTGCTCCCATGATTTCTTCCCTTTTTTTTGAGAGGATCTACTCTAACTGTTCAAAGTAACTGCTCTTAGAGTTGGCCTGCTAACTTACGTTAATGGTTCCAGAAATACAGTATGCAGCTGCTGACTTGTACTTGTGGACAAGATGTCATTAGTTGAAAGCAAGCACACTATCAAATTTTTATATCTTTTACGACTGAAGTAATAACTATCTGTAACAGTAACTTAAGAGTTAAATTAGTAGTGGAGACTAATCCAGTGTATAAGAGAAGCGTAACACTTGTTCATGAAAAGCCTTGCTTGTCCTCTCTGTTACTTGTACATTTTGTGCAAGTAGCAAATATAAAGACTGCATCAAACTACAGTGCAGACTGAAGGAAAGCCACATTTTTATAGATGTCTGTGCAGTACACATTTTTTGTGAAAATAGCCCTAGATTTTTGCAGTGAGACATTTCTGTCTGTGATGTAAATCATAAATTACTTTTGCCCTGAAAAGGTGAAACTTAAAAATAGGCTAGAATGCTGAAATAGAGTAAAATTGTATGTCCTGTAAGAGACCTTGGCATATAAGCAAATGGCATGTTTTTGTACAGACCCTTCCAGATGGATATCATCATTATAGTATAAATGCCTTGGGTCCTGGTTTTTGTAAAGGTATGCTTCATTATCATGAGTTTCTTGAAACATTCCTCATCTAAATGGAGGGATGTCAGAGCAGAAATTGGTTTGACTTGTGCTACGTAAATATGTGGCTTTCATAACTAGTGTAACAGGTAGTATACTAGTATAACTAGATAACAGGTAGTAAATTTATCCACTCAATTTGAAAGCACATGTAGGAGTGAAAAGATTTAAAGGAATGTTTTTAGTAAGTGGCATTGGAAAATAACAACATATGAGTACCAGAAAGTGGAGCTGAGCACACAGCAGTTCAGTCGTTCCAGCTGATGGAACTATACGGAGCAAACAAATAAGGTCCTGGAAAATAAGTCTTTGAGTTCTTGGTCTTTATAACAAACACCGGGAATAGACCACAGTATAATTCACTTGACAGTGCACCCTTTTAAACAGAAGTTGCACAGTTATCCTACTACAGCTGTGACAGTTAAAACTGTGCAGTTCTTACTTACGCATGGATCAGGCTGGACAAATCCGAAAGGCCACCAACCCCAGCAGCAGGGCCACCAATGGCATTTGACATCATCCCTGACATCCTGGAACAGTTAGCACAGTGCTGTTATTGGGGTGTGCAGGGACCTTTACTGTAAGCAATAAGCCCCAGTTCATTTTTGAATTGCTGAGAGGAAATAAGTTGTAAGGAGAAGAAACTACACTTCTACAGTAAGCAAAGTAAAATTACATTTTCAGGAGAATATCTACATTTCAAAAATATAGCTATAAGTACTATACATCTTTTATTTATTGAAACGTCTAAAGACATTTGTTTTAATGGTACCCCATTTTAATACTTACAGTTGTTGAATTTGAGGATTTTGCATTAAGCTTGCTGCCTAGAATAGACAACATACAGCTGAAATTATAAAACATTTACTATTTGGCTATCACTGAGAAAAACATGGGGGAAAACCCACATGCTGCATTCTGTTTTATTACAAAATTAAGTTTACATGCAGAGCAAAAAGAATCACTACAGCAATGTATTTCATGGAAATAAAGCTGATACAATTTGTTATGTGTTAAAGAAAAAATCGTGGTTACAGATTCAGACATGAAAAATATGACAAGCCATTTAACATAAAAATCCCAGTACCAGAAAACTAAACAAACAAACGAAACATTGAAGAATTGCAAGGACAAATGTTTTCGACTGAACTTCTTGAACAAAAGTTTGTATTTTTTTGCTTCTCAGCCTGGATTAATTAATTTTGCAACTTATTAGTGCCAGGAATTAACAGTTAAGATTATGGCCACAAAATATTTCAGATCAAACTGGAGTGTGGACTTATTTTGTAGCATGGTTTTGTGGTAATATATATCTTCTCTGGTAATAGCATATCATCTTATGTTGTAGTAAGCATAAGGCTATTTAAATTTCTCATTCACTAGATACCTCTAAAATTATATTGCATTTGTATAGTGTAGAGGGTGTCTGTGGACTGATACTATAGAAAAAACCATGTGATTTTTCACCATTAGTAATGTAGTTCCTACAGAAATCAGTGTCTGTATGAATATAACCAGTAGACAAAACACAGTATGTGCTTTTTACCTCTCTTATTAAAGATACTACAAAAATCAGATGTATCCAATATTGATTTTATTGATCAATATATGGACATATATAGATAACTCAAAACTTTTTTCTCTAGTTAATAGTTAGATGTGAAATGACACATGCAGGTCAGTTCTGTGCTCAATATAGGGTTATTTGCTTCCATCAGTAATAAGCCTTATTTAGTTTAGGGGCCAAAAACTGAGGCTACAAGCAATTTTCTCAAGGTCAGTGAGACAATTAACAAAATTACAAGTAACAAAATTAATTTGACATCATCCCTGATGTACTTAACAAAAAACCAAGTAACTACACCTTGGGAAAATAACTCATTCATTCCTGGATAATGGCCCTGTGTTCTATCCACTTAACCAGGTATCTTCTGGAAACAATGTAAAAGATCTTTCCCCAAAGCCAGCTCCATACATCATTGATTCTAAACAGACACAGGTTGTCTTAAGTACATCATGTGGCCAGTGAAGTAGTACACAGAGTTCCAGTGCTGTTTAATCTTGAATGCCATCAGAGAACTTGCTCCCTCTTTCCTTGCCTACCGTCTCTTTTATTTGGACCATGCTGTAAAACCAGACATATGGATCTCTTTTGAATGCAGTGCACTTCCACACAAAAGCACTGGTTGAAATGTGCTGTTCCAGTGAAGCTACCAGAGGGCTTGTAAAGTTTTAACTGCTTTCTTAAAGGAAATAAGTTTGGGATTTGTTTTTTGTGGGGTTTTTCTTTTTCATTTATTTCTCCCCAAATTCCATTCTATGAAGTTAATTAATTCCATTTAGCTAAGAAAGCCATGTGGGAAAAAAGGAATACTTAGGGAGAAATACAGTTCATTATTGTACTGAACATAAAAGAATTGCACTATATGCTATTTATATTAATTTTTTGAACTCTTAAGATTATTAGGGATAATTTGAAAGAGTAATAGCAGAAGGGTCTCTTGGGTAGTTCTCCCAAAGGAGAGTTACTTTAATCCTTGTGTCATTGTTAACTGCTCTGTGGAGAATTAAAGAAATTTTCATCCTGCTGTTGACAAGAGCTTTACTGTCATATCATACATAAAACCAGCATAGCTAACCTATGTGTGCTTTTTTCTATAAGTAACAGAGAATCAGCTGGAAATAAGACAGGCATTATTGGAGATACATGCTTCACTTCTTGTTTCAAGTGTAAAATAATGTAGAAAAGTTGAAATTCAGTGTAATAAAAACATTCCTATAATAATAATCATAAAAATTGCTTCTGTTATTGAACAACAGTTGTTCTTAAAAGTTCAGTTTTTAAAATGCAGTAATGCGAACCTTGAGATATACTCACCATACTAATGAAGGCAGGATTGTTTATCAAGCTTGCCATGTCAAAACTCAGTCCAGTTCCAGTCTACAAATAAATTGCAATTGAAGCTAAGTTTCCTACAAAAGCCCAGTTAAAACTATGGTAAATAAATAGATAGAGAGCAAACTTACAGGACTGGACACGTCTCTTAGTTTCTGTTCTGCTATTTTCAAATTTGACTTGTAAGAGTCATTCTCTGGATCAAGATCCAGTGCTTTTTGGTAACTGGTAACTGCTTCTTCATATTTATTCACTGAGGTCAAAGCCAGCCTAATGTGAAATAAAGAAATCCTGGTTAGAACATAAATGATCATCAAAAGCTAATGATACATTTTCTAAGTAAAACAGCATCTCACAACCAATTTTTAGCTTATATATCTTAGCTCTTAATTAAAACAGGTCTTGCTATTATGGTACTACTGCTTAGTGCAAGCACTTGTTTTTGCAGAAAAGGGGTCCCTCAAGAACACATCTTGCATTATCTGTTGCATATGTATGCAAGTTTCATTAAAAACTCCTTGGTATCATCAAGTGACTTAGTCACTTTAAAAGCACAAGCTGGATCTGGCATCTCTGACTTTTTGCATAAGCTCTAAGTGTTTTTTCCAGTTCTTTTGACCCAAGAGATTATTTAGAAACTTACATGGGTAAGTAGGGCAAAGATACTCTTATTATGAGTTATGCAATGTTAAGAAACTGGACCTACAACTACACTATTTANTTTCTATTATTAGGATTATTATCATTACCATTATTTTAAAATACTGTACCGACAAGTTTCAGCATAAAGGATTTTTGTCTCAGGATCAATGTAAAGGTTCTCCTTTTGGATCTTGTACTTCAACAACTTGAGAAATGGTTTATACAGCATAGTAGTAATATCTGTAAAATGCTGTAAGATACCCTTGTATCAAGGAAGCCTACTTAATGTTTTGAAAAAGACTCTGCTCCAGCAGCTCATGAGAGCAGAGGACAGACCTACTACTTTTAAGCAGTATTGTTTTCAAATTTGATTATCTACTATATTTAAAATATCAACTTTCTTTGAACTACTCCAGAAGTCCATCTGGTTGCAGTTTCAATTCTATCTGCTACTGTATTTTCAATTTATACTGATCAAAAAACCAAACTGATCTTTTCCACATTTTGTAAAAGATGTAACCCCATTCAGCTATTTGGTACTTCAGTTCACCTTCTGATGCTGAGCTACATAGGTTGATAAGCCTGTGCTTATGCCCACTAACACACCTTGGTCTTTCATCTCATACAAATAAGTTCAGCATTTTAGATATTTCCATGATTGTCATCATTCTCAGTAAGAGTATGAAACTCTAGGAATTTCCAATATTGCTCCTGAAGGAACCCACATAATATTAGGGGTTTTTGTCTTAACTCATTTATACCCATAAAAAACAATTTCCATCTTGGCCCATTAACTTGACAAAATAGTTTCTGACCAGACAAGAAATGCAATCCATTATTTCTGTGATGCAATAGTGCTTTTTACAGAGAAAGTTTCTTGGAGCACAGTACAGTTAGAACAGCAGACAATTTCTTTCCTCACACCTCCTACCCAGACAAGTGGTCTTTCAGGATCATTCTGGAAATACAACCTTTAACTGACATTCCCACTTTCAAATGGCTCCCATCTCTGTGTATTTGTGGCATTTCTGCATCTTTCTGTGACATATAAAGAATTTCTGTTAAATTCTGAGAAAAACTGGTATGCCTCCATAATGCATACAGAGAGCACATCTTTCTCGTAGGGACATTTTGCTGAGGTGTTTTTCTACACTGGGTGCGTGGGGGTGGGATTTTCACGTATTGCTAAACAAGCATGGTTTCCTCATTCAGCCTGTGCAAAATGTTTACTCATCTGCTGGGTTAAGCAATGGCTTGTAGCTCAAAGTATGTCCTCTACTAAAACAACCAGACAATAAAAATAAAGAGAAGCTTGATTGCCTGAGAATGGTCCCACTTTCAGTGTGTATCAAAGAAACATGGGTCTTACACCCAAAACTCTAAAATAACCTCCATTCTCCAATTAAATCAGCCTGTAGCATCCTTCCATTATCAGTGAGATCAAGGGAGCTTGGATTGTGCTATATGAAGAAACAATCTAAGGAGAGTTAAATGAAACAAAACCAATTCAACAACCAATTCAACCTAAAATCTTGAAATTAATTCATCATTTCAAAAGTTCCTTAGTCTAGGTTGGTATTAGTAAAATGAACTGTATTATGTAAAGTTTTTAAGTGATAGGATTCCACCACATTTTATCTTAAAATAAATATCCCCTGTATGGTTTTGTCCCAGGCCAATAAGAATTATCACAGACAGTTTCAGGGCATGGTTCAGAATTTAACACAGACCAATGCAGTTTAGCAATAGGTTGTTTGGATGTGGCCACTCCATACTGCAAACTAAATTTTAATAACATGGACATGAGCTAATTTGTGCCAACTGACTCAACAAACAATCCCAAGCATTTTTTAATTTACTGATATAAATATAACTTCAGAAGACACATGCAGCATTAAGCTTATTACCACAATGCACTTGATTATTGAAAATGCAAAGCTAGACATTTTTGGAAGAATGGGCCTTCAATGAAACCAACAGCCTGTTAGAACATTCCTGACGTGTTTTCAGGTAACACTTAAAACCACCCTCAAAAGGCTATACAGTTAATCTCTCAGACATTGCTGAGAAAACCTGCCAAAGAGATATAGCTTATTCTTCCTAAAATACCTGCTTCCAAAGAGATGCTGAACAGAAAAACTATAGCTTTATTCCTGCTGGTGTGAAGCCCCAATGCTGTTCTCTAAAAGCATCATTAACAGATTCAGTGTTCCAACAGCAGAATTTTGATTACTTTTAACTAGTTAGGAGGTAGGAAAAAAACATCATTACTTCCTAAAGTAATTCCAGCAAGTTGATAAATAGAAAGAAAAAAACTGCAAACTGATGAAATCTGATGAAAATGCTGATTTCAACCACATATAAAAAGAGCTGACAGTCTGATAGGGTCATCTTCAGAAAATTACTATATTTACACAACAATGTTCTGTAAGTGAATTAAACAACCTGGCTCCACATTCAGAAAATCTGTGGTGATGTACACATGAGTCTTCAGTGTTTATTAATGTTTCTATTAGCTTACCCCATTCTTCCATATGCTTTGCTGTACTTTGGATCTATTGCTATGGCACTCTCACAGTCCTTTATTGCTTCCCTGAAGTTGTTGAGCTTACTTTGAGCAGCAGCCCTAAGAGAAAGATGGTAAGGAAATGAAGCTTTGTCAAAAAACCCAACCAAACTATCAACCAACCAACCAAAAAATGCACAAAAAACCAAAACCAAACCGAACCAAAAAAACCCCAAACGAAACAACCAAACCCCAAGCCTAGACATTCACATGTTTGTGACTTATTTAATCTTACTGACTTTTCATTTACTATTTAGGCTATGTTTAACTTTCTTTAGTGAAGTAGGTCAAGCAAATGTTAAGAGCTAAGTATGTGCCCAAGTGCATTGCTGTACTACACTTTTGGAGAACATGCACTCACCTCTGAAGCCACAAAGGACAAATAATTCTAAGGAACTGTCTTAAGATCTAGCATATGACTACGCACAAAACAACCATAAAACCTAGTGAAAGCAGTGAAACTGTCAAGTAGTAATTTATATAAAATCACTGTTTAAGGAGAAATATTTTATACAATTGTTGTTTTCCAGCAAGAAGTATTACTTTACAGCCTTTCCAAGGAATGCTGTGATTTTTCCCTGCTCAGGTTTTAGAAGTCAACTCAAGCTTGTAAATCACAATAAAATTTCTCAATAACCTCTGCATTGCGAAATTACAGTTGCATCTCTATGCTGGTGAAATACTAAATGTTGGAGATATTAACACAATAAGATGAAAGACATGATCAAATTAAAAAGGACACTGAAACGTTAATAATAAAAACTTCACCAGTTTGAAGGTCTCAAGCCACTCTGATTTATTCCTCCTTGGTTAAAAAAATATTGTAGAAATTACACTATTTTCATAGCATAAGGCATATCTTTTTCATTAAGAATCTTTTCTCCTGTCATTAGCTCCAAGTTGCATGGGTTTTTCTGACTGATTAAAATGTCTTCTGAATGGGACTACTTATCTATTTTAGGCTGTTTAACGATTGTCCAACTCCACAGATGCCAGTGAAGATTTATAAATAAAAGCTGGGGGCAATGCTTGTATTGTATTTGAACAGAAAACCTTTTTCCATGTTCACAAGAAGATTTACATGGCCAGGTAAAATTCTGAGGGCCTATCAGCCCACTCGTTTTGCACTGCTGTAAATAAAAAGCAATCCCACTGAATGCAGCATGTCCCCATGGCTCCCAAACTTAAGATAAGAATAAGGTATACTTTTTCTATAATACTCTATAATCCATAAAACTCCAAACAACTCCTGTTTTCTTTTAAATCATTACATACAATACTGTACTGACTAACATCAAGATTCATTTTGGTTCTCACAAATGTAGTATGTGATGCAACACAAAAATTATTTTTGCTCTTGCTAATTAAAACTTTGACATTTAAGCCCCTACTGAGGAAACTTCCAGTGATTTTGGGAAGCGTTTGGTCTGGTATTTCCATTTTATACATAAAGTGACTCGTGATCAGTTTTCACAAGGAATATAGATGATTTACACTTTTGAGCTGCCAACCTAAATGTCTAGAATGTTAGCAAACTGCATAATTTCCTTTCTCTTTAAACTTGCCTTTAAACACTGAATCTTTCATTTGTATTTATCGTAAACTAAACTCTAGAGCAATGGATGCAGAGCTTCAAAAATAGTGTAAACCAGTGGGTACAGTTTCACAAGGCCAGATCGACAGCCTGGCCTTAATATATCTTATATCCTTAAATTAATAATGGAGGCACTCTAGAGGTGGGCTCATTCCAGTAGGGCCTAAAATCAAGACTTTGCTCCTGGGCTGGTCTTCCAGGCAGCGTTCTGCAAGAGCAGACAGCTGTGACTAGGTTAACATGACCCTTCTAAGCTTACCTGCTGCCAAATCACTATGTCTTCTTCATTCATGATGGCAAAGAACAGATTAGATAAGAAAACTGTAACAGCAGCATTGTTATTTCAACAGGTCACACATGAAAATACTGAGTATTTACAAAATGCTTGAAGTCTCCAATGGTGTTCCTGCATTGATTTTTTTTNTTTTTTTTTTTTTTGCCAGAGGTAGCTTGTACTCAAGGAGATAGAACAGCTGAGCCACTAGAACACCAGAGAAAAAGGCTTTAACTACTCTCAGCAGGCTGGAAATCACAGCCTATATTTCGATTTAATATAGACAATCTGACACATACAATACCTGATCTGAAAAGTTGTCAGTATAAAGCCCATTTTAACTGATAGAGAGATGCTGACTGAGCTCCCTTTCACTCTAATTTTACAAATCTAACAAGCAATTTCTAAATAGTAGGGTTTCTAGCCTCATGTTACTTTGCCCTACTTCACAATTTATCTTAAAATAATGTTAACAAAGTTCAGGAATGAAAGGTGTGTATCATTTTGGTTTTACCTGTTGCAGTAATAGACTGCATTGTTTGGATCCAGTTCTATAGCCCTAGTGTAACAATCCACTGCAGCACCATAATTTTCTTCCTTCATATGATTATTACCTGAAATAAATTATAAAAAGCTCTTAAGTAATTAGATGAGACAGTATATAGTTAGATAAGACAGCTCTGTATGAAAGAAACAGAGCATCTACCTTATAGCATCTTTAGAAGTGTGTTATGACTGCACTTTTTTGAGATACATTCTTTTAAACAGAAAAGTCATGGAATAATGGAAATAAAAATATCTACTATGTCTGTGAAGTTTATTATGTACATTGCAGTACATCACAGAAACCTTCCTCTTTATCTTGGTATTTCAGACTTTCCAGCTAGTTTCTGCTGTTAAGGAAAGATCACTTCACTGAGAAGTGTCATTGTAATTGCAAATCCTTCTAATACAGATTCATCAGTCTTAACTATCTTTGCAAGCCCAAATGCTAATGCTATGGTAATTTTTTACCTAATTTTCTTATATGTCTCAACAACTTGCCCGTCACTATCTAAATAACAGAAAAAACCAAACAGAAGTAAAACTAAGCACATAAGCCCCATTTTTGTGATACTACATAATTAACTCACTAAGATAATGAAAAGTATGTATAGCATAAGCAATCTAAAAGAATTCAGAAGGAAAATTAAAAAAAAAAAACTAAAGAAATAAAACCAAGAATGCTTAGAACTTTTACTCTGTAACAATGTTTCACATTTCATATGTTTTAAGTCCAGTGGAAAAAAACCCAGAAACATTTCTATAACTTCTCTATTGACAGAAAATTCTGGACTAAAGTCTTCCAAAGCAAAAGACACCTTATGCATTCTTTTGTCCCCAACACAAAGCAATCCTAGTAGTTTCTGTCTTTCCTGATGACACAGTGGTAAAAAAATCTAGTTCAGAGCGCCCAAACTTGTCTGCGGTCCCGCTACTATCAATTTTTGGCCAGCTAGATCCTACAGAAACCTTGATTTCTTAGAAAGGTCAAGAAATTGTCAGGAAAATTACAGGCTTCCACTGACTTCTTGTATTTCAGCCAGATATTTAAACCTTCTCCTAAAACAAACAAGTCAAGGGATAGGTCAATAAGTTACTACTGATGTAGGTAACTGCGTAAGCAAAGGCTAGAAAAGTTCAGTCAGTGCCACAATTTACCTCTGAGAGAAAGCAAGACTCTGGAGCAAGTCCTTGGTGCTTGCAGTAACTGAAACAACTGTACTTGCATTTATTTGTGAACACTAAGAGAGCTTAGTGAGCAAAACCAGACTTAAGTAACGAAGTATCATCAAAGTAGTACAAAATCACATCCTCTAATAATGCTGTACTAGACTGTAATTACAGTAAGCAGTCCAGTGAGAAGTCAAAGAAACTGTACTTGCATGTATACCTTAAAAATACACACAGAATGTAATATCTTTCTTATTTCTGGAGGCCCACTGTTTTCGCAGCTTTCTTTTGTTCTAAGGTAAAGATCTGTACACTAAATTATGCTGTCAGACAACAATGCCTTGCAAGTTAGCTGCACTCGGCAAGATTGCAGCAGTTAGTGTTCCTTTAAAACAAAAATACCATCAATGACTATCAACGTTAGAATTTTTGATACTGGTCTGAAGATGACCCAGGGTACAAGGCTAAGTTGGAGGTAGTATCAGTGCATACCCTTCTTGTTATCTCTCTGTCCAGCTGCAACCTTGCAGCTGGACAGAGAGATAACAAAAAAAATAGAGGAAAACAAAAAAATAGCTAGATCTGCTAACTCTGCTGAGATAAGGAAAAGCAGCTATATTATTCTATTTTAATATCATACAAAATCCTTAAGACAAAAGAATTCCACAAATGGTTATACTTTTGAACATGTGTCCTCTATACTGAAAATACTACCTATTGTTATAATTATGCTGTGATAATAAAACACAGATCTTACTATCAGGCCACCATTACACTCTACAAACCTCCACATAATCTGTGCTCTTATACATCTTACATGAAGCCAAAGTGTCAAATGATATACAAAGTTAGGCAAGTAAATTCAAGTATTGAGTAGTTTGACCTCCTGGTTACCAAGAAAGAAAATCCAGCTCCCTGATTTTGTTTTGCCATTCTTTAGCCAATTTCTACAAATATTAGGGCTGGTTTGAGACAAGAGGAAGAGCAGGCTGGTGGCCACAAAGTTGAGGGAAGTTACTCCATTGGTAAGGGCATACAGATAGAAATGAGGAAATCACAGTTATAGAATTATGATATTATAGAAGATACACATCAAATAGACTTCCCCAAGTTATCTACTTTATTTCCTAACTCAGGCTAGAAAATACTCATAACTGAAAAGAATGATAGTGGTGATAGATAATATGTGTGAACCTGTGCAAGATCAAAGCAACAGAGAAAGCAGGACACTTAAGTTTTAATTTTATTATGGGAAATTACCAGAGGTATTTCAAGCAGTTCAGTTGGTCCTTTGCTAAAGTTTAGACCCTTCCAATTTTTTTCAGTAGAGCTGTGGAATTACTTTGGTAAAACCACACAAAGACTGACACACAGCACACACTAATTTCATTTCCTCAGTCTATTTCACAGACCCTTGTGGACTGAAAGATAGCAAGACCAAAGTCACAGATGTGAAACAGGTGTAGCACCCACACCTGCAAAGTGCTGACTATTCCTACAGTTCAATAACCATACTGAGACCTACAGGTGTTCTTCACTTTCCATGAGTTGGCAAACAGCATAACAAAAGACAGCATGCACAGCAGGCAGGTTACAGCTAACACATTTTTGTGACCTAACCACGTTTGAACTCTCAGAATTAAAGAGCTAATGAGCAACTCCAACAATTAGAAAAACTTCCTTTCAAAGCCAGTAGTGGACTGCATTGATGATTACAGATGATCAGTTTTAAGGTAAGAGAGACATGGAATTAATTTTTAAAAACAGTAGGATTTCTTCCACATTATTATGGAAATTTTGAGAGGATCATATCTGCCTTGCAATTAGAAGTTTACTTATTTTTCCTATAAAATTCAACTACCTGAAAATCTAACAGGTCATAAACAACATAATTCAGAAAGCATTAATCCATAACAATTTATAACAGTTATCAGTGCTATATGCTTTTTTTCCATTCCCCTCCCCTTCTTTTTGAGGGGAAATAACATGGATTCCTTCTTAGGCAGCATTAGCGACTTCTGTGGTACAGCTGCTTTTCCTCACAATAACAGCTGCCAAAGGGAAAATAAACAACTGGCTTGTCTGCAATTTTTATAAAGCATACAAATAATTTCACATATGTGAAATATTAACCCTACCAAGTTCAAAAGAATTTTTTCCACTGGCTTCTGTTGGGTCAGTTTTTTACCAATGTTTGACATCACATACCCATTTCAGTAGAAGTAGAAACTTGTATAACAATTCCATGCACAAACAGCCAAACAATAGCTGTTCATTCTTTAAAGCTTCTGCTACTTAAGAATGTTTCCAGTTTTACATGTTATCCCTTTAGATTTTAAGTAACATCCAGAGCCAGGAAAAGAGTAAACATTATTTCCTTTGTTCCTGGATAAAACAAATCACATAGCCCTCCTACGATATAGCAGTCACCAGAGAATCTATAAGCTGAAGGTTTTTTGTGAGGTGTGTGGTACCCAGCTGCTATACTATCACTACCCACAATAATGCAAAAATATAATAAAAGCATAAGGCTGTATATTTCTGTTTTTATTACAAACCTTCATCCTTCAGTTGGTCAGCCTTTACAACGCTTTCTGGTAAAGGACGTGAGCGAGGCATCATCTCATTCTGTATAGGAAAAAACCCAAGATTTTTTCTTTTAATATATAAGCCCTGATTTTACAAAAAAAAAACTTTCAGAAAGAAATGAGGAGCATAAGCAAACTACAGATGACATCAAGCATTTATCTCTGGGAATTGCAAAATGCTTAAATGAAGAATAAAAAACTTCAAGTGAGAATGAGGCATCCACTCTTTTTCTGTATGGAATTTTCCTTGTCTAACTGAAATTAATTCCTCCCACTGCCCCTGAAGATTCACATTATACTAGCTTTTATGGAAATGTAGGTTTTTTCATATTTTCCTTAAGTTTTCGCAGCATTTGACCTATACAGTACTTTAATATTGTGTATACAACATGAAACCGTAGCACATTTTGGCAGAGTAATTCTAGAATCTAAATTAAATTCTTACCTTTTGAATAGAATTTGTGAACATTTCTATCAAATGCTGTGAGGATGCAAGATGAGTATCTTCCAGGGTAATCTTAAACACAGTCTCCAGACACTGAATTGCAACTTAAAGGAAAAAAAAAACA
>VYXD01013623.1:163771-189864 GCA_013397195.1 Hylia prasina
GCGGACAGCGGGGCAGGAAGCCCGACTGCCTGTGGGGCTTATTGCCTCAGCTCCTGGGGCGATTCCCGCAGCCCGCCCTCCCTGCCGTGAGCTCCGTTATGCGCGGCTTCCAGGTGGGCAGGGTGGGCGAGGCGAGGTCCCCTCTTGGTGCTCTTTGCACTGAGTCAGGCTCACTGCAAGAGAAACAGGCAGGAACACAATGGATTGAGGGATTCGGCTGTAGCAGCGGGGCTCTGCAGCAGGGTGTACGTGAAGCAAGACCGGCAGTGTGCTCACAGTAGCTTTGTAAAAAGGTGTGTCACTACTACACGTTGTAGGGCAGGTGAGACAGGTACCAGCGTACCGACAAAATGTTTTAAAATAGGGGATTGCTTCTTTTCTCCGTAATGAACACTAGCTCTGAATGGACCCCAGGAAACCGGTGCGATAGAAGGCTTTTAGTCAGTTCTAGGTGGACTAGACAAATGAACATAATTGCCTTTATTTTTGCCTCTCATTTTTTCTAAAGGACTACATTTGATAGGAAGCAATGAAACAGTAGGAGGGTACGTTGTGGTAAAGAGCATGGTGCTAAATTTCAGCGTGAAATGAAAAAGATGGTTGCCTCACATGGTCTTTTGAGAAATGATAGTCGTGTGCTTACTGCACAAAGTGGACAGTTTTTGTACTATTTCACAGCCTTTGTTCATGTCAAATTAGAATTGAGGGGTATTAGCAGATAGAAAATTAGAATGTTTTCATAATGCTCCTACTGCTGTCGAAAATTAAATGATTTATTTTCTGGTATTAAAAAAAAGTGCACATCTGGATTTTTTTTGCAAATTTACATTTAGATACCTTTTTTTGTGCGGTCATTTTCTTTCACTGTTCTCATTGACTGTCTTTGTCTTACAGATTTTTCCATCAAAAAGTAGGAAAGAAGGGGGGTTTTGTATTTCTTTAGACAAAAGGTTTAACTTCAGTTGCAGTTTGCATTTGGATAATGAAGATACCTCCTTCTTAAAGTAAAAATCAGTAGACTGAGGAATGGTTGCTGCACCTCATTAATTGTGATTTTTTTCCCTCAAGTCATCATTTCAGTGTGCCCAAATAATTATTTAATGAAAGACAGTATTCTTGAACATGTCATAGTGACCTCTTCACTTTCAAAGGCTAAGGAGTTGTTCACAGAAATCTTGAATAGATTCTGTCCTAGCTTCTATTTTTCCTGAGGGCATCTTAACATGAAAATAAAAATGACAGTTCTTAGCAAGTGTCATGTATTATGCCTTACTTAAAAAAAAAATGATATTAAGGTTTGATTCTTTTGGTTCAAATAGGCAGCTTTGCAGAAGGAGGCTTTTTCCAATTATTTTTTTTTCTCCATTCAGAATCAAAAGATTCAAAGATTTAGATTTAATGCAATAAAATACATGGAAAAAAAGCTGACTAAATTAATTCAGGATAGAAGTCTGTTTACTTTATGAGGATATTCTTACCTATGAAGAAAAACCAAAAGAAGATGCATGGATTTACATAATTTTACTGTCCTAAAATAATTTTCTTGGCTTGATGGATTCTGGGGTGTTTCTTTGAAAATCTTCAGAATCAGGTTTTGAATATGAACATCCATGTACATGAGTGAGACAGGTACCAACATACTGTACTATATACAGGTATCAGTGTAATGAAAGAAAGTGGAAAGTAACTCTGAACACTGTCATTTCTCTTGATGAGGAAGAAAACCAGCAAGAAACTGAGGTTGGGAAAAGGCAGAAGGAGGAATGACACTGGAGGGCAAAGAAATGGGAAGAACTTTCATAACAGTAGTATATATGTGTGCTTTCATTGAAGTAACAGGTCCAACACCTCAGAAATGGCAAAGGCCAAACAAGGCATTTGGGACATTTTTTCCTTTCCCTATCATCTGTGGACTGCATAAAGTCCTCTGTGTATTGCAGCAGCAATTTTTCCTGTGGTCAAAAGCAATAGCTACCACCTTTCTAACCACAGCAGGCTTCTGAAGAATAGTTTGTCTATTAGACAGAATTTGCAGAACAAAATTATTTCTTGGACTGGGTGAGACAAAGCTCTTGAGTTGGCAAGCTTTTGTGGACTTTATTTGACCCATGGAACACCAGTTAGACCATGCTAAGCAAGGCTGTTAATGTATTTTGAGGACATACCTGTTTTATCATTCTCATTATAAAGCAAAAAATCCCTGGCTTGGAAAGATTTCTTTAGAACAGTTCAGGTTAGTTCAAAAGTCTAACCTTTGTTCAGCAGGAGTCAGGATGAGGTGCCTTAGAAAACATGTAAGATAATATGTACATTCAGTATTATCTTTTCAGAACAGTCTAGGAATTAGGGACTTCTAACACAAAACTTTTTTTCATATGATCGTGTATGGAAATCTGTCCAGTGATACCTTTTTATATTGAAAGATACCTTTTTATATTGAAACTGTCTCCTAAAACTCTCTCCTGCCAGTTATGTTGAAAGTTACAGGTTAAAAATTCAAAACTCATCCTTGTTCATTCTCCATCTTCTTCATGATTGTTTAGATATATATATATTTTTTTTGGGGGTCCACCCCAAAGAATCCCAGTCTATTTAATATTTATTCTTTGAGTGGAGTGTGTTGCTCGATGCACCTGATTATTTCTAAGTCATTGTTATTTCCAAGTCATCATGACTTGGTAGAACATAAAAAGATTTTGGCAGTTCTATTTGGAGAATAGAAGACAAAAGAGTTTAACTGTTCAGAGGATCAGAAATGCATGTAGTATGCATGTCCTTCATGCATGTTGTATAATGAACTCCCGTGTTTTGTTCTATTCCATCTCTACTAAATCCTGTAATTTCTGTCTTTGCAGCTGCTTCTTTGTTGATGTTTCTGTTGAACTGTTTTGTTTTCAGAATGATTAGATGTCTCACAGCTCCTCCTGTGTATGTAAAGTCAGAAGTGTGTGACATTAATTAAGACTGAAATTCACTTTGTTAGTGGTTTTAAACTTTTCTGTGTTGTGACATTCTTTTTCATCTTTTCGTGGCTGCCTTTAGTACACTGTATTATCATGACTAAATAATCATTAGTAAATTTTGTCACTTCATTAATGACAAATTTTTGTAGATGATGTGCAAAGATATGAAAGAGTACAGAACCCTACATTGAACACTGCAGGATCCACAGGTCACATAGTTCCATTCAGAAAAATAAGCAGCCATTTTTATCAGCCTTATTTTTAAAACCATTTATGTGCAAGAGGATCTACCTTCTCATCTCACAGCAGCATAGTTTCTTTAGGACCGTTTGGTCAACAGTCTGTGGAAATAAAATAGATTATGTTAACTGAACCATAAATTTGTGAGTCTGAATTTTTCTCTGTAGAGGAGACTTTTTTGGTAAATATTTTCTGTGTTTAGATAGATTAGGGAAGGCAAGGTGAGAATGGTGGTAATTTTACTTGTTTCTGAGCAAAATATTACTGGGCACATGTGTTTTTCATGCCATCTCTAACAGACACTTTTTATTTCTACAATGAAATGTTAAATAAGTGAAGTTCTTTGCCATATTAATTGTGCTGGAACAATTTTTCACATAACCTGTAACCAGCCTGTGAAGCACAGTATTACTAAATCATTTTCACTCAAAAGCCAGAGAAGAAAGCAGGCTTCATTTGCTTTCCTAATGTGTGGTGTTGAGCAGGCTGTTTGGGATTTTGCAAGCACTGAAACAAACATAGCACTGTCTTCCCAAGATGATGGGAAGATGGATTTAAGATGGTAAGCAAGTAAGGTAGAGTAGGTCATCATCTGCTATGAAAACACAAGAGTTTTCAAACTAACTAGTGATGGCAAGGGAACATTTCTCATTGCTTTGACTGTATGAGACAAGATTAGCAAGAAATCAAAGCGTATTTCCCTGGAAGAGGCTGAACTGATTAGCGCTGGGTATAAATCAGAAACAGGATTTACAAACTCTCAGTATTTTTCTCTGTCCTGCAGTACTAGCTCTTCTTCAGATAAAGTCAACAAGCTGTTTCTCATGCATTAGCTGATTGCATTCAACTACTGAGCTATCCTGGGAGTGTGTTGTTTGCACTAAACAGCCTGCACTTCACCTGCTGTTTATAGCTGTCATGATGGAAATATGATATATGCTTATGCAGCAGCACCTGAGAGAACTGCAGGACGTTAAAAGCAATTTCTTTTTCCCACTGTGTTTCCACAGCTCACCTGATAGCAGGACCAAACAATAGGACAGCCTTAATTAATGCCTTGTGCCTCAGACGCACATAGTACAATTACTGTCTGCAAGTGTTGATAAGAATATTCTTTCTTAAGATCCTGCAAGCGAGTTACTTTGATGGAGGTTTGCTGTGACACACAATGGATACGGTTCACAGAATACTGGGAAACCTAAATTAGGAGTACTAGTAATCGGTGGTTTGAGTTTTGGGGGTATGTTGGGTTTTTGGTCGGTTGGTTTGTTTGTTGTTGGATTTTGTTCTGTTTTTTTTTCCCTAGAACCTTGGATACCATAATTTTAGAGGTCAGACACTGCAGAAACCATACCCTAGCATTTCTGTGTGTTCCACTGACTTCTCTGTGGAAATCGTGTCCTTGTATGAAAGTCAATCAGACCAGTTTCCAAATTCCTTTTGTTTAAAGCCTATTGGAAGGAATTGGCAGGAAGAGGAGAAGAAATAAGTAAGTTGTGTCATGTTTGAGTACGCTGGTTTGAGTTCCTATTTAAGGTCTGGGCTTTTTGTTACCTACCATAGAGTACCTTTTCAGTTAGTTTTCTATGTTAATTCTACTGGAAAACCAGTAAACATTTGTTGTCAGTTAGTAAGGTCATGAGCACTGAGTGTAATAAATGTATCAATAAAGATTATTAAATGTTTGCAAAACTTGTAGGTTTTTTTTACTTGCCTATTTAGATTGGTAAAGCTAAAAGTATAGTTAGCGTAGCCTCTACAGTGAACTAAGCTGCAGAGATTTTTTTTTTTTAAAGGTGTGGTGACAAATTAAGGTTTAGTTTCAAAAGCTGCTAGATTTTCTATTGCTTCAAATGCAGCTTAAAAAATGAGCTTCTAATGTCAGTTATGGAACTTTAAATTAGGAAATACTAAACGTGATATCCATTTGCTACAGTAAGATATGTCTGTGCCAAACGCAGTTATGACACAGAGCCAAATACTTTTCCAAGGCAAATGGAAAATCCCCAGGAATTCAAGGCATGTATTCACTGTTCCATATACTGTTAAGAGCCAAACAGATGAGAGGACTGAGAAGTGAAATGGAAAAAGGACTTCATATGTATTTGTCTGTCAGGAAAAAGTTATGATCTGTATTGAAGGATTATAGTTTCATTTCTTTAGCTTAGCTGAAATAATGTTGCCCTGTGATTAACTTGGAGCCATTTAACTCTTCTGGTTCTGTCTTGGAATTTTTTTTTTTCCGTTCTTGCTTTTACCTTATGCTACCCAATTCTCCTACTGTGGTTGGTTTTGTCATTGCTTTACCATAAGATAAACAGTTGGTTCCTGTCTGAAGTTGTGTGTCGAAACTGAAAGCAATATGAAAATATATTTAAAATTCAAGCAAAAACTAAGAATCTCTAAATAATACAAATATTTTAGCCCATTAATTTTTATAAAGTCCATTCTGTGAAACAGACCAACTGTAACGTACATTATATTAGGTACTGCTGAACAGTTGTGTTTTGAAGTCCCTTTTAACTAAATTTAATTCTTTTTTTTAAATTCCATTTTGTGTGAGGCTTGACTGTTAAAAACTTTACTTAAACCATGCCTGTCTGCTGTCATTTGTATATGCTTGGTAGCACTTGACTCTGACTTCCAGGGAAATGCTGATGTATGGCATATTACTCAAGTAACAAATAGCTTGTCCTGAGGCAAGCTGTCAGTTTTTATATTACCTTAATAGGGTGTGTCTAGCTTTTTTGTTTTGTTTTTCATTTTGGTGAGGCCGCTAGGTGGAGGCAAAACATTGAGCCCCTGTGGGAATTGAATTGCAGGTAACTGGTGGGTGCAGTCTTGGCTGACACGGTGCAGCTTTCCAGCGTGCAGCGCTGCTTCTCCGGCAGCCTGGAAGACCAGCACGTGTTGTTTAGCTAAGACATGCTGTTTCAAAAAACAGAAAGAACCAAAATGTTTCTCTTGAATTTGAGCTCCAGCATTTTTCATACTGTATGTTACTGATTGAAAAAGTTGTTCGTGGCGTTAGTCGTGATTTGCAAATCAGCTCTTATTTATACCCATAAGAATGTCCTCTGAAGGTGTATGTAAGATCCAGCAAGAAAAACTTAATTGTGTTTATTAAAGTATTTAAGAACTCGATGGCTAAGTTATCTGAATTTGCACACGCACCTCTGTCTTTCTTTTTAAAATCTTGGCTCCCACTTCACTTTCTGAAGCTGCTCTCTCAGGTCTTTTGGCATGAGAGAATATAGTTTTCCATCCTGCATGAATCCAATATACCTTGATTTTTGTGTGGCTACATGGAAAAATCAAATGGATTTGCAAGTACACTAAATTGGTCTGTATATGTTTTTCCCAGAAATATATTAGTTAATTTACTTCACTCTGTAAAATTATACTTGTCATTGTAACTAATACTGTTTAGGTGAAGATTAATTTGAAAACTGAAAGTGTCATTAAAGAGTCTTCGATGGAAATAAAACTATGACTTTGTAATCAGACTTAAATGAGACAGGAGGCTTAAATCTTGACTGTATGATATAGTGATTCTCAGTAGCTAGAACATGTTGGTTTTTGTCTGTTTTCTAAAGCTGGTGCTACGCCTCCCTGCTGCTTCTTCACAGATTGTGGCTTTCTTGTTTTATTTTAATACTGTTAATGGAACATGCCAACAAAAGGCTGCTTGGCATATATTTCAGTCATGGAAAATGTTTCTAAGCAAAACTAGAATTACATAAATGTTTAATATGTTTAAGATACCACACAAGTTAAAAATCAAGTCTAAATTCAATTGCATTGTTTGTCTTTGCAGCAGTTATGTTGGCCACTGTATTGCTGTAATAGAGTATTATAAAGGTTCTTCCCCTTTCTAAAATAGAATCAAATTTATATTTTCCAGAAGCAGCAAGTAATCACATTGTAGATTTATTGGTAAAAGAAATTACCTGGCAGTCTGCAACTTAGAAGCTTCGCTTTATTCTTTAAAAACCTCTTTTAGAAATAGCTACTAAGTTTTTAAGTGTTATTCAACTTACCCTGCTTTTGGTAGAAAATACTATTCTTCCTGCTTTTGGGATTGTCAGATTAGCTGTGTTCCCAAATTATGTTTCACAATAATTTGGGAAAACAGCTGCGTCTGTAATAATCTGTTATAAGTGAAAGTCCAAATGAAACCTTGTGTGCTTTTCCTCCTGATGTTCTCCTAAATGGATGAAGCACTGCACAAATGCATAAAATATTTCAGTCTGCCCTGTATGTCATTCCCTTGACATTATTAGATATCACAGGACTCACCCAGAAAGAGGCCAGTGCAAGTTGCCAACAGAGGCCAGTTAGATATTTGCTGTAAAAATGCAATATAAATAAAGTTGTGTTAATTTTGAAGGACCTCACAGAAACACAGGGACCAGAAGGGCGTTTGGGATGATCAAATCTAATCCCATGCTACCTTAGTTAACCAAGTAATGTAATTTTATTTTATAAACTGCTCAAGCACCATGTTATAAAATAGAGATGTTTTTAGTTGCTGGGACTTACTGGACATGTCTTTCAGAGTCTCACCACCCTGATGCTTGCAAATGTCTGATGCAATTCTAGCTTTCATGTATTCTATTTTGTTCTTATGCCTGTATTGCCTCTTAGCATCAATAGCTCTTTTTACTTTAGGACATTTAATTGGTATGCTTAATGACAGCATCCAGCTTGAGTCTCTCTCTCATTGTTAGACTAAATTCATGACTTCTTATGTGTTTCTAGCAGTAGTGCAAATTTAGGTTGCTACTGACACTTTTTACTTTACTGACGCTTTGTTTAGGACAACACAACTGTTCTGAATTCTCTCGTCAAATGGGTGATGGGGCCGATTAGCTGGTAAAAAGCTGTCACCCCTGGATGTTTTTGGTCCACTTTATTTTTCACGTGTATGCTGTCCTGAATATTTTCTAAATATGACCCTAGCAACAGTTGTGCTGATGCCACTGATGTAGTGAGGTACAGGGGCAGAAATGAGCAACGGAGGGAGGAACACTGACAGAAATGTCATAAGGTAGCATACCTCTAGTGTTCTACACCACACCAGAGAAAACTGAGTATGATAGCTGAAACTGAACCAAACAGTTCAGGCATTAGCAACAGCCTGTGCAAGGCAACATCCTTCCATCTAATTTAAAGTGAATCAACTTCTGATTGCTCAGTGCAAGCCGTAACTGGCTGTTCTGTAGTCTTGGTGCTGTTTACCAAAAGCAAGTCTGAAATAATATTTGTACCTGCTTGGTTCAGTGTTTGAAGAAAACTCTTTGCTGTTGCATCTGGTTCCTATCATTATTAATAGAACTTATACTCAGTTTCTACATCTGGGAAGTTAAAGGTTTCGTCAGTGATACAATTTAATATTTTCTCTTTAATAGCATGACAAATGTAACTGCAGAGTATTTTTGAGCTTCATATTATTTTAGTTACACTCTTCTTTCATGTTTCTAATTATAATTTTTGATCTTAAAATATTGCAGTCTGATACATGGAGTTTTGGGAATTTATTTATTAGTAGTTTTATGTAGATAAATAATTCAAAACACTGAGCCATGAAAGAAACGACCAAGATTTCACCTGTGCATATATATTTACTTGCACAATTTTATGTTAAGCTGATGTCAGATAATTTGGTTCTTAGTAGAGTCTGAGTGACTGGTAGCAAGTTAGCAACATGTCTGTAAATGATTATTTGAAGAATTATGTGTAGCAACTGATTTTACATGAACTGTTATATTACAGTTTTTGAAGGCCCACCATCTCATTTGGTGATGAAAAAACTTTCTGGTTTGTACTGCTTTTTTTGGTCTATATGACTGACTGCATCTTCCTATCAGTAGAAGCAAACAAGGTATTAGCATTTCAAAATTGGGTAGTTCTGTGTTTTCTTGTTTTTAACAGGTAGTCAACAACTTGTTGGTATTTGTGCCTATAATTTATACAGCTCTCAAATTTATAGGTATATTCTTAATTAAGCTAGCCAATATAGGAAAACCAGGTAGCATCTTCTTTTAATATTTAAAAATAATGTTCTCTGGTAATCTGAGACTCTACATTCCAGTTCATGAACTCAGTCCAACTTTAATTATTAATAAATCTTGTTGACAGGCTGAAATTGATGTGATATGTTGGTGCCGTGACTGTTTTGGATGATATGCAGTTGGTCAGTGGCAAGGCTGTATTGTCTACATTTCTAGGTGAAGGTACTGAATGACTTAAAGCAATAGGATCTCTTTAAAAAGAATATCTGCTTAGTATCCTTCCCTTTAGCATACTTTCATGTTGCTCAGGCTGTTGTTTTCCTTTGACTCCACTTTACTTTTATTTTGACTTCAGTTTGAAACATTGTGTAGTCTTTCTCATGTTCTTGGGTGTGGGTGGTGTGAGGGAGAGTTCAGAGCCCTGAACCTGTTTCTGAGGAGCTTCCCCTTTTACCTCCCAACAGGTTTTACCAGTGTGTGAAAAACTGGACACAGGGCAGTCCACTGAGGATCTGTTCATGACTTAATGAAGTACTGTTCTTCAATGGATTTGTAGATTCAGGGTAGAGTTCAGTAGATTTTGGAAACGGGAAACTAACACATTCCAAGAATGTTATTACTTAAGCTTTTGCTTTCATGACAGCAGCTTCATTTATCCTAAACTTCTATTTGAAATTCAAAGTTTCAGTAGTCCAGTGGAGAAGTTAGTAAAGCCTTAGTGCCAGAACTCAGTTGGTGTCAGAGAACAGGAAGAGAGGTGGAACAAATGTTCTTTATTCACACTTCATTTTCAAAGTTAATTCGTCATTATTCTGGACATTGATGTTTCTGTATGCCACTAAAGGAAAAAGTAAACAACTTGCCTACGTTGGAATGGGAAGGTTTGAAGAAACTGTGGTAACAAGGAAAATAAAGTTTCAATATAAAGCATAGGTGGAAATGTTGTCTTTGGTTTTTGTCTTGCATCAAATAATTTTGCTTAGGCTATTTCTAGAGAAATTCGATTATAGAATTAGAAGACTTTTGACAAAAAGTTTTGCCTTCCTTCAAACAGAAGCCATGTGTGCAGCTGTTCTCAGTTTGCTGGCATTTCACTGTTCTGCTTTGTTATTCCTTCAGGCTGAAATTGGCCATCTTTTATGCATGCTCCCTGCATTGTAAGCCACAACCTCTCTGTGCACTTATGCACATACCAGACAGGTACAATAAAATCAATACAGGTGCAATGGCTAGTGTTAAGAGAAAAAGTTACTTAAGGTGAAATAGTGTTAATAAACATCCCTTTATTAGCAAGATCTCTGTGTATTTCTTCAGTTATGGTTGAAAATTTTAAGTTGTCATTATTGCCATAACAACATGAGGGTTTTGGGTTTTTTAATTATGTTGCTGAAATAGGAAGACAGATAGTAAGTCTCTGACAGCAAGAGATCCTCCTATGATAGGAAACACTGCAGGAAGTTTGACTACATGAATGCAAGCCTAATTTTAAAGAAGCTGAAATACAGTTGATTAAAACAATAGTTGATAGATCATTAATACATAAATCATAGTAAAGGAATGTACCTCTTCTGGTAAAAGATTGAAATTGTCTATTTAAAATCCAACACAATTAAAGGAATAAATTTGCAAGTGAGTAACAACTGGAAAGTTTCCTCCCATGCTGATTATACAGCATGGCAGACATCCTGTATAAATACAGACTTACTTGCTATAATAAATACAATCAAATGGGATTTTTTTATGTATTATTTTGTGCAACTTTGCAGTTCTTGTTCTTTGTCATCAGCAAATCACTATGTGGGTTTTATTCCTTACTTCAAAAATGGTTGTCTGTCTGTTTCTGAAGAGTTCCAGTAACTGCAATGCTGTTTTCGTTAGAAGGTTGGGTCATAATTTAATCTGTATGGTTTTGTCAATACTGAAGTTTTTGTTCCAGTTTGCACTTAGTTATACTCTAAATGGAAAAGTTAGAAGACAGATTTATTTAAAAATTAGACTTAATTGATAAAGATAACACCTCTACAAAGGACTTTGTTCTTCCTCCTAAAAATGTTCTGATGCTGGTTTTTTTAATATTTACTATAAACTGTCTCTTGAACAGGAATCTTGCTGTGCAAAGATAATTTTTATACTTTCAGGTCCGTCGGGCCACGGCTTGTGTTGAGAATGACATTAGGAGCAGAAATTACTAGCCAGCTCAAGGCTTCTTCATACATAGCATCAGGACGAAACCTTTTGAGATGGGACCTGTCACCAGAGGAAATTAGAACCAGAACAGAAGAACTTATCAGGAAGACAAAGCATGTATATGACAGTGTCGGGATGCTTGAAACTGAAGAAGTAACACACGAAAATACTGTGCGAGCTTTGGCAGATATAGAAGTGGAATATGCAGGTTAGCATGTGTTTTCTGTATTTCTTTGCATAAGGCATTCCATCTACACATAAGGAGACATGGAGAAAAAATGGTTATTGCTTCCAGTTTTGATCCCTGCTGTTCTTGTTAGAATGTGTAGAGGCCTCTCAAGAGTCGTCTGGTCCTAATAATCTTTCAGGATCTCCCAGAGAACTGCATTAGTCACTTGTTTTGGTTTGTCATGTGAAGCTCCCCACAGTTACATTTCCAGCCATGTGCAGCTGCCAGGGGACACTGCAGCAGTGTAGGCTGCAGTGCCTGTGGTGTGTGTAGTGCATCACGTGTGGTGAGCAGTGTTTTTTTCAGACACTGCAGGATCTGACGCAAGCTGAATGGAGTAATGGGAACGTTGATAAGCTGCTGGTGGAGAAAATGTGACAATGAGCAATTTTTGCATGTGCTATTGAAAGAGGACTTCTTTACTTGCTCGTATTTAAATTGTGGCCTGTGAGGGCTTGAAGAATCCAGGGAAAGTTTGGTCATGCAGTCACATTTAGATTCTACTGAATGAATTATCAAGCCATAGCAATATGTGGGCACGGTTTAATGGTCAAACACAGATGATTCAGTTAATTTGCTAATAATTGTCAGAGGAGATGGGTGAAATACAAACTGCATATTGGGTGTCTGTTGAGAAAAACCTTTCAGATGGTGGCTGCATTACTTATAAAACAGTGAGTGTAATATATGTCAATTTCTTTTAAATACTGTAAAAAAATCTAGCCGCAGAGGTGCTAGAAACAGCCACTCTGGCTTGGAGACAAATCTTTGACTAGAAAAAAAGTGCAGCTGATAGCTCAAATGTAATATTAGGCTGGATTGCACATGACTTAAAATTGCACAGCCAGTGAATTGGCTGGAATTTATTCTGGCATGCTCAGAAAGACAGTAATCCTCATTCAAAAAGCCTGCTGCCATGTTCCATTTTAGTTGTACCAATATACTGATTTGGTATAATTATTGTAAATCTTTTCACCAGAAAGAATTTAAATTTAAATCTGTGCTTGACTCAAAAACAGTAGCCATCAGCTTTTCAGCATAGCCACAAAGACTTGATGGAAGATGTACTTTTTTCACTACATACTGTGCAGTGAAAAAAGTAGTGGATCACATTTAAGGTTTTAATGCTAATCTTCAAAGCTGTATGTGAAATTACCATGACCTGCTGTGAAACAGCCTATGGCATATGAGAGGGATGTATTACCACAGTAAGACTTCCGTAAGAATTTTGGAATTTAAGGCCTATGTGTTCCTTTCACATAAACGACCTACCCTGGTAACTGCAACTTATTATTTAAAAAGACAGACAATTTATTTAAAATGACAATAGACCTTAAATTTCCCTTGGAAGCTGCCAAAACTCACTTAATGATTTTGAAACATCTTGGCATAAGGGGAGGAGGTGAAGGGGCAGGTTTCCAGTGGAGTTCAAGAAGAATCACATGCCCATAGTTGCATTCCTGAATCTGTCTCAGAGCTTGATAAAATGACTGCACATCACATAAAATTACCAAGCTTTAAATCAGCCTAATGCATTGTTACTCTGAAATCTGCTTTTGGAAAGGTACATGGTAGAGACATTATAATTTGATTTTTAATTAAACAAATTCATTTCTATTTTAGGATATCTATTCAATATCACTATAAGATGCAATATTCCTTGAATAGCAAGGATTTACTTAATCTTGAAAGTATATTCTATAAAAGTAATATTACTCAGCTTGCAATCTGTAGAAGCTCAGAATGCATGGACAGCATCTTCCCTGTTTTCCATGTTGTTTCTCTTTAAACACAGAAGAGTACTGTACAGGGAGATTTGACACGGTGCTCATAACAATATAAAAATAACTTCAGGACAGATGGGCATGTTTGAAAGATTCAGAGCTTCTGACTTTAAATGCTAACATGGAAGCATCTGTGCCAGCTACGAAAAGTCAGTCTTCACTTACATGACTTTTGGAAGATGAAGCATTTCTAATGTATTTATATACCATTCAGCTGATTTTGTAGAAGATGATGAGATAATTAGGCTTGGGGTTTAGAAATCTTCTGTAAAAGGTTTATTTGTTGCAAGGGTGTGTGGTTTTCTCCTTTCACCTATTCAGTTTTATATTATGTGTAATCACTTTATTTTCTGTATGTGTCAGGGTGCTTTGGATAGCTTTTTCTTATGTCTTTTATAATGTCAGAAGAAGGAAAGTTCCTTATCCTTCTGTGTTCATTGCCTCTTATTTAAACAGTGGAAAGAAGCATGTTGGATTTTCCCCAGCACGTCTCCCCTGACAAAGATATACGGTTAGCAAGTACAGAAGCTGACAAAAAACTGTCAAATTTTGATGTGGAGATGAGCATGAGAGAAGATGTGTTTCAGAAGATTGTTTATTTACAGGTAAATAACAGTACGTCTGCATAAGCTGTGACACGTTTCTAAATTTCTCTAAAATTAATTGGTATACACAATTCCTTTCAAGATGACTTTGTGTTTCCTCTGTGTCTTTGCCACTCAAATCTTTCCGGTGGGATACTGCTATACAACAGAAAACAGTGCACATGCTGTTCCTCCTCTTTGTCTCTCATGTCTAGATCTGTGTGTCCTTTTCTCTCTATTGCAATAGCTTTGGTTTTTGTCTAATCTTCCAAAGAACTGATACAAGGAATCTAAACTAAAAGGGGGAAACCTATTAGGAATTTTTTTTTGTTTTCTACTGGCTGAGCTTGTTCCAAGATGGAAGGAAGAGGTATTCCATTGCCTCTTGTGTACTTATATTGGCTTATATGGCTTTTGGATTTGTGTCCAAAATTCTGCTTTTTTGAAGAAGTTGAGAATTGTAGATTTAAAAGTTGTTTTACGTTATGAAGGTTAATGAGAACATATAAATGAGGTTGACCTCTGAAATTACCTCTTTTGATCAGCTAATTATAGACAACTACATTGTATCCTCTTCTTCATCTGTTTCTTCAGCCTCAAAATAAAACTACCTTAAAAGATGCATTTATTGTTGAGCTAGTTTCTATCCCTTGTGTGTTTCTCTTTAGCTTCTCTTTTAATTGAGCACCTATAGATAGCTCATATTCTTTGTAGTGTTTACTTTGTAGCTCAAACAGAAAGAATATTTGCTTTTGTTCCAATATATCTGGTGACATTTAGAAATAATTTTCTTAAAAGCGCAATATAAGGATAATGGAAGGAAGCTATCTAATGTGATGATGAAAATATATTCGTTTTTCTATGTTTTATATGTGATTTTTTTCTCTCAACCCCACTGATTTTTAATCTTCTTGTAATGCTCGTAAGATATTGGAGCCCTGTTTCTTGGAGTCACCATTTGTGTTTTTTGCAGGCTTGACTGGGAATCAGAATAATGCTTGCAGAACCATAGTAAAGGGCCTTCCATTACCATTGTCTTCTTTTGCTGTGTTTTCCAGGGAAATTTTCAAGTGTTCTCATCTAGCTGGGTATTCTTGTTACATGTTTGTGGAAGTATATAATAACCCCATTTTGAGTATGTTCTGTTGTGTGTTGGCAGATAGCGCCTTGTGTTGATTTTTTCCCCTCTGTACTTTATGTTGATTTTTTCTTCTTCCCCTGCTCTGTTGCTAGTAATTAAATGGCTTGATCTGTATGCCTTTTCTACTGTGATTTCCCCCACCCTCCACTATAGAATACACAAATATATTGAGAACTGTCTATTCTTAATTTACAGGACCAGCTAACAGTAGGTAGTAAAAACTGATTGCTGTTATTCACTACTATTACGTTCTTAATTTGTTTTCATTTGGTGTTTTCCTATTTCATTTTCCTTTGCAGTAATCTTTGACATTTATAACTTTTTTTGCTTAAGTCTCTGTTTAAGTTTTTTAGAAATTTTTCTTAACTGCAGCATGCAAACATGTTTTATTATAAGTTTGCCAGAGATGCAACTTGTGAGTACATATCCACTTCTAGTAACTGGGAAAGTAGTAAGAGTTTTGCTCTCAAACAAACATGAAATTTCCAGTAGTGCCAGACTGGTCAAATATTGCTGTTTCCAAATCATAAAGTTCTTGTTAATTTTAGCTAAATTTTTAACACCGCCTCCTGTTAGAAACTCTCAGTTAAAAAGTCAGGCTCCAGGAGCACATGAAAAAAGAACTTCCACAAATAGAATTCAGATTTCAGCTGAAATTATTTTGCCAGTTAAAAAAAGCAGTAAACAGTTGGATTAAATCAGTTTTTTTCATGGCCTCACTGGGAATTTAATAACTCAGGCAGATTAATTCATTTTCATTTTCATGGGGCCAGATGAAAATGGGGTGAGGAGAATGAGGGCCCTCACACTTTCATGTTATTTATAACACAGCACACTAAGAGATGAGCAAATCTGCTTGACCTCAGTGACATGCAGAATGCTTTAGCTCCCCTTAATGAAGACTCAACTTTTCTAAATTAACAATAGTACTCTTTCTAAATTATGCTTAAGTGAAGAGCTGTTGATGGAGGAAAATCATTGAGGTTTTTCCATTTAATTTAAGAAGATATTAAAACAATGTAGTCACTTTCTTTTCCCCACACAACAGGGGGAAAAATTTCTGCATAAAATTATATTATTCAATATGCTCCATATCTTAATCTTTGAAAAACTTGTATTTTGAGGTTTGAAACTTGTGATAAAGGTGAATTTGGTGGTGAAACTATAATTTTAAATTTTGCGACTCCTAATATGTGCACATGCTGGCTAGTAGAGGCATGCTTAAGAATGTTGCCAGTCTTCTCCACCCACATGCCCTCAGGAAACAGCCTGATGTAAAGAGCTGCTTCAGGATTTGTTCATGGAATTCTAAGTAGGTTTTGTTTCTTACTCTGTCTGAAGATTTCTTCCTGGAGTAAAGTAGCAAGATTCTCCAAAACAAGTATGAAATTGTATATAAAATCATCAACCATGACAATTCTAACAGTTCTAGAAAGTTCCAAAATTTCATATGTGTAGTATATTCAAGATGATGGTCCTTGTGCATCTCTTCCAACTCAGAGTTTTCTGTGATACTGTTTTATTTTTTGTCACTGATAACTTGGTTCTGGAAAAGAAAAATATGGTCAAATTGTATCCCATCTGATAGTCTTAAGTGACACTTCTAATCTTTCGGGGTTTTTTCAATCCCTCTGACTTTTAGGGTACAGTGTTATCTTATAACACTGATTTTCTTCAACTGTATAAAATAAAGCTATGTCTACAGAAGAAGCTTAAGTGCCCTGTAAACTGAAGAGTACTGTAAACTTAAGTGTACTGTAAACTGAAAGGGCTTGTTGTTATGACAGCATGTAAATGTGCTGAGACACGTGGTAAAAGAACATTATTTTAAAAGCATTCTACATGAATATAAGAATACTATTACGTAAGGTAACTGTTTTGAAGAAGTTCTTCACATTAAAATCCAGGATGTTCCCTTTTCTAATATGACAGTGTTCTAAAGAACAACTCTGTTCAAATCCTTTTAATGCTTGATATGGTTCTTAGAATGTGTTAAAAATTCAATTATTCTGTATTGTCATTTCAGCAAACCTGTGATCTTGAAAATTTAAAGCCTGAAACAAAGCGATATCTAGAGAAATCTGTTCAAGTGGGGAGAAGAAATGGACTCCATCTTCCTAAAGAAGTGCAGAAAGTAAATATGGACTATTTGTTTATAAAGCAATGGTTGCAAACTATTGAATGGATAAATTTATGGTTGGTTAGCTGTACTAAACATATATTTGAAATTTATTTGGACCTGCTGAATTACTCCTCTAATCTTAACTGTTCTTACTTCCAGATACATCCTTTAAACATCATCACTTTAAGGTTTTAAACTAATCTGATAGACACCCATGGTACACGGTAGATAGAGGTGGTCTGCATCCCCTCATAGCCTTGAGACTAAAAGAAGCCTAGCTGAAAAAGTTTTATTGTATATTACGATTATAGAAAACACCAAAATTAGATTCCTAGGGAAGAGACCTCTCAAGAAATGTTACTAGTGAGTCTGTGTTTCTATTCTGAAGTATGTATAACCGTTGCAAATACACAGTTACACTAGTCTCAGTTAATTGATGTTGTAAAATGTGTCCAAGATTTTAGCATTCCACCTGAAAAGAAAGTCAAAGTCCGTTAGAGGAGTATCAAGCTGCTCTGAGAATTTTTCTTCTTTGAGGGAGAATAGACATAGAAAAAATTGTCACTTCAGAAAATCAGGAAGTAAAATTGGCATCCCACCCTTAATGGGAAGGGAGCAGCCAAGATTCATATTGATGTTTGTGGTTGAAAGGAACAACAAAATCAGAGGGTCTGCAAAAGCTTACAAACTTTTATTAATACAGCCATATATTTGGTGTGCAAATTGGTACATTAATCCCTGACATAACGTAAGCACAAGGGAGTGGGTTTTGGATAAAAGGGATAGACTGAAAGGGAAGACAGAGAGATAAATTAATAAAAGAGAGGAAGAGAGAAAGAAGAAAGAGAGAAAAGGCACTATTCATGCCTCCAGGATCAATCCAGCTGCCTAGGTGTCCAGAGCCCTGGGGGCACTGCCTGGCCATGGCCTGGGGTACTGTTTTATAGATAAGACAACAGACTGTTATTGCCAAGAGTCCTTGGCTTTTGTTACCTACAGTCCTTGGCTGGTGCCACAGCCACCCTGCTATTGGTGTTTGAGACAAACACACTAGCCCTTATCTTGTGAGATTCTAGAGATGCCAACATAGTTATCTTCAAATTCTGAGTGATATTTCTGACTGTATTATGACCTCTACTGATTTGAATAGACTTAACCCTTTGTAGAAAATAATAAATCTTCATCCACTTCCTTCCACTAGTGAGCACAGTTTGATGTGTATTTTCATATAACTGATGCCTCTAAAGGTATTTTGAAATTCCTTAGGGCACAATAGTTGAACTATATTTAATTTTTTTTATTTGGTGTGCATTCTGTTACTGGTAACTACTATGTTTATTTGAACTTGACAATAACATGTAGAAACTTGCTATGAGATACAGTAGAAAATGTTTCAGAAATATGGCTATCAGGGTTTTAAATCAGGTTTTGGAATGGCTTTGTGCTGTGAGAGCAGCCTCTTCTTTCTGTCATACTATACCTATTCCCAAACAGTGTTTTTGAGTAGGTTGCATGCTTTTTTATTCCCTTCATTCTCATTGATTTCAGTGGATATTTTTACACTCCAAATTTTAATTTAGCTGTTCAAATAAAAGAAAGTAATTGAGTGTTAGGGCATGAAACTGTTTAGTGAATGTGTTTAATCTCTTTAGTTCTCTCTAAGCTGAGTTTAAAATGTTGGAGTGATAGCCCCTGGCCACGATATTGCTCAGGATGAAAAGAAACATAAAAGGAAGACTGACAGGGTGTGAAGTCTGATGCTACCTGCAGTGTGTTATTTGCTCAGTCCTGCTATTTACTGTTGGTTAGTAGAGAGCCTATCTGAAAAAAATGAAATGTTATTCATGTGGAGGATAAAAACTGCCAGCTTTAACTTTTGTTTCTCCACTAAGTTCAGTTTATACCCAACACAGGAAATAAAGACAATGAAGAAAAAAATGAATGAGCTGTGTATAGACTTTAACAAAAACCTGAATGAGGAAAATACTTTTTTGGTATTTTCTAAGGAAGAACTTGGTGAGTAGGATGCTTGCTGTTTCTGTTTTTCCAACCTTCCGGTTTTATTCTAGGAATTGGTTTTTGCCCCATGTGTGATGGTTAGATCAAGTGAAATTCTGAGTCCTTCCCAGTCTTTTCTGTTTGCTTTTTAGTGCCTCTCCAGAATCAGTTCAGAGTTATCTTTTGCAGGTGTTCATGATGTCTTCATACATTTGTGTTTCCACATTTGTGTTTCCCAGGATTTTTGCCTTGCATCAAGTTATAATGTTGGTCATACTTCCTTTAGCATAACTTTAGTCTGTTCCTTTTCTCAGTTATCATCAAGCAAACCCCTATGTAATTATTGGAAAAGCATTTTTAGTCTTGCAATAAAGTTTAACTAATTCAGTAATTTAAACCAAGCTAGAGATATTTCATGTGACAGAGAATTTGGGGATTCATTATCTGAATCACATCACATAAAATGTGCTCTAGTAATAGAGTTTTTTTTATGTTATTCAGTTTTTGTGTGGTGGCCATATATGTATTTCTCTTTTGCACTCAGGTGTTTCCAAATATTTTTTTGCTTGGTGGAATTTGAAAAAGTTCTAGCAAATAGTTGTAAAATATGAGGTATACTTCTGTGGAGATTTCTGATGTCAAAGTAGATTGCAGCAAAACAAATGCAACAGTCTAAAAAAACCCGGGGGAGTAGATAATTTTGGTAAACATTGTGTATTAAATTGTATTCTATAGATGGCCTTCCTGATGACTTTGTCAACAGTTTAGAGAAGACTGAGAACGACAAGTATAAAATTACCTTAAAGTATCCCCACTATTTTCCTGTTATGAAGAAGTGCTGCATTTCAGAAACCAGGAGAAAAATGGAATCTGCCTTTAACTCAAGATGCAAAGAGGTATGTTGTGTACTGGCTGTTCTACAGTCCAGTGACAGAGTTGAAAAATGGAGCTAGACATTGAAATGCTGTGTTTGAGTTTTGCACATTGTAGAGTATTTTGAAATCAAAGCTTATCAGTGCAATCTTTAACAGTGCCTTGCTCCAATTTATTCTGATGTCCTGAGACCTTAGAAGTTGATAGTCTGCCTCTGTGTGCATATTTGTATGTATCTTAATGTTTAAGTGGTCCTGTTAATAGAAGTGGGATTCTGGTCTTCTGTGAAATTTCCCTACAGTGTTCTACAGATGCTTACTGACACTTTCCTCACAGAAAAGGATGTTTGATTGTGGCTTCTGTAGTCCTTTGGGATTCTTTGGAATAGAGAGGCCTTAAGAACAGGTTTTAATTATAAATACAGATGATTAAATCTGAAATTAACAGATGGCATATGTGCACAACTAGACAGGTACAAAATAAAAAAAGCATTGAAAGGTAGAGCATATGTCATTCAGACAATTGTACCAATCATGCATTAGAGAACAATAGCAGAGTTGAGCTTTTGTGCTTGAAATTCTTGGAAGTGTGATGAGTACAAGGTAAGATAAAATGGCACCAGGAATTGAACACTTTGCAGGTCAGCATACATAAAGAGACTTGATAAAACCATGTGACATTCTTCAAAGCTAGTGTTTAATTTTTTTTCCCCCTGATAAATCTCAGTTTTCCAGAACTAGAGGTTTACACAGTTACATTTTCAGCTTCTTGAGGAGTCTTCAACACATTTAGGTCAAGGTCTGGGGTTTTCCATTTCAGATCTTTCTCTGAGTGCTATTGTTAGAGTGGCAAAAGAGGAAAATTTGCAAACAAGCTTTAAATGTTGGCACAATAGATTAGCATCTGTCTTCATCACTAACAAGCAGTTAAGCCTGCTGTCAGCAATTTCCTTATTGTCTTTCACATATAAATGATTGATAAAGAAAATAAACTCTTCACAACCTAAAAGAAAATGGTATATATATTGATTAATAAAAAAGATAAGTTGTTATAATAAGGAGCGTAATGAATGAGGTCAACTAGAAAACCAGCTACCTGCAAACTGAGAAGAAATATTCCAAGAATCTGGCTAAACTTAGGTTATTTTATATTTTAATCTGAAAGTGTTTAATTTGAACTATTTTCTATTTCATAGGATTACAGATATTATTGTGATAATTGTTTTGTTAACATGTGTTTTCTGATTTCACATTACAAATTTGCCTGCTTTCTTTTTTAGGAGAACACAAAAATTCTGCAGCAGTTGCTCCCACTAAGGGCAAAAGTAGCAGAACTTCTTGGTTATAATACACATGCCAACTTTGTCCTGGAGGTAAACACTGCAAAGAGCACAGACAACGTAACAACCTTCTTAGGTTTGTTCATATTTATAAGCAATACTTGTATATTTAATGTAGTAACGTGTCCCATCAACCAAAATGAATTTAAATGCATAACTAGGTCACAGTGTCCATGAGGTTTAGGTGGAAAAGGAACTCTGCTGCCTCTGTTCTGGCACATATATTTTTTAGATCATAGCTGTACAAATGAAGTTATTCCAAATCAGAAGCACAAGGCAAATTCTGCGAATAACTGTTTTGTGACAGTCCATATAAGCAAGTGGAAAAGCTTTTCTCTGCCCCAAAATGCAGTTGCTCCAATTTAGAACCAGAGTAACATGTGCAGCTTAAGCAATTTTATCAGTTCAAGAGGCTGCATCAGAATTGCAGCTTTTTGTTCCCAATTTTTTGTGCATCCATAGCCTTGGTGTCTTTTTCTGATACAGCTGCATTAAGTAAAAAAAAAGTCTACTGAGTGAGACAATGCAACTTCCATGAGCTGAATTTAGAAATTATATCTAGAGTGATGGATTAAATCTGGAATTCAAAAGCCCTGTAATGGAATTTGATCTGAAAACAGAGGTATCTTGAAAATTTTAAACATAGCAGTTTATTAATGCATTTAGAGTAATCCTGTTGAGGTCAGTGGACTCTTGGATGAAGACTTGACCTCTGTTTTCTGGTAGCTCCACTGAATACTGTGTGTTGCTTTATTACTGTGTGCTAACACCACTTAGGAGTGGATATTGATGTATCATACAGGTAAGCCCCCCCATGAATTAGTACAAAAATAAGGTATGTTTGCTGGTAGTGGGGGTTTTATGTTTATGCTTCATTAAAGAGGTTCAAATGCTCTTCTTTCTAAACCCATAATTCCATTGCATTTCTCCTGAAATGCTCCTTCATGAGATCAGATCCATATTTGGCAATATAAATTTTCAGTATACTTGACAATTAATGAATACTTGCTTTTTATTTATTTTTAAATGTTAGGGGGTTTAAGTGTACTTGAAGTGTTGTAGACATTTTTGTCCATTATATTATTATAATACTGTGGTTTTTTTATTTATTTTGAAGCTGACACAAGTAAGTTAGCAGCTGTTTTTTACAGTATGAGATCAGATACTTTTCTATCATAAATATCATGCTTCATGGTAATTCCCCCAGGGGGAGAATATACGTCAAACTAATTGTTACTTTTTATTTAGTTCTTTTGATATATCCTCAGCTACAAGCATGACAGTGTATTTTGCTCTACTTTGTTCCTATCTATTCAAGTTTTAAATCAAATGTTCATAAGTTGATCTTACATCTAAGAAGGAGAGCATTCTCTCCTATGACATATTATGAATTTAGCACAATACAAGCTACAAACAGTATTTTAATCATGTAAATGCATTTAGTGCCTTACAGCCTTCCTAGAAACAGGAGTGGCAATTCCTAAATTTTACACTCTAGCTATCAACAGTGACCATTAATGTGAATTCTTAATGAAGAAAAAAGTTTCTGATAAACCAGAAATACTTAAAAGAGAATAAGTACAGGATGTTCTGTATGGAAGTGTCAGTAAGCTTAAATATTGTATATTCCATATGTCTGCTTCATAGTGCTAGGATGCCTTCTTGTCCTAGGAAAGTATATTTGGAAAAATTTGAATCATAGACTGTCATATCTAGAAGCTTTGCTAGTGTAGAAGCCAGCCATCCCTTAGGCAAGAATTCTTGGGTGTTATGGGTTCTTTATAGGACTTTAACTAGAAGTATTGAATTTTGTGTTGTACCTCCTTTCAGTAACTAACAGTAGTTGTAGTCTTTCTCTGTTGCTGAAGAAATGTATGAAGAATACTGAGATTACATGAGGTAAAATCAAAGGATTCAAGCATAAGTATCTAGTGTTACTTTTCATTTATGATGTCTTGGAAAAAATTTAAATTTACCAAAACTCTCCACACCACTCTTAGGCCTACCCAGAATACTGTAGCATTTATAGCATGCCTGCAATTAAGACTTCTTAGGTCAAGAAAACAGATGTTGCTTGCTGTTGGTGAATGAATGGAAAACACCCACTTCTGGAGTATGAAGTGTGGAGTGTATTTTGTAGGAATAGATAAGGAACATGGAAGTTGACTTGAACGCAATCTTTCTTTCAGATGATTTGAGTAAAAAGCTAAAGCCTTTGGTTGAGGAAGAAAGACAATTCATTCTAGATCTGAAAAAGGAGGAATGTAAAGAAAGAAACTTTGATTATGATGGAAGAATCAATGCATGGGATCTTCATTATTATATGAGCAAAACTGAAGAGCTGAAGTACTCCATAGATCAGGAAAAACTGAAGGAATACTTCCCAATTGAGGCTGTTACAGAAGGCTTACTGAATATTTACCAGAAGCTGCTGGGACTTGAATTTGAGCAAATAGAAAGTGCTCCTGTTTGGCACGACAGTGTTACTCTTTACACAGTAAAGGATAAATCAACAGGAGAAATGCTAGGGCAGTTCTATTTGGATCTTTACCCCAGGTAATGACTTGTGTTTTGCTTGCATGTTTAAAATGGAACTTGTCTTAATGGGTTGCTGCTTGTTTAGTTAAAATTAAATGCATTTGGAAGTAAATATGTTTTCCACTGACAAGATTAATACTGTGTTCATTAAGTTGTCCTCTGGACTGTGTTCAGATTTTATTAATTTTTTTTAAAGTACTTTCATGTTTCTTGCTTATATTCATTTTATGAAGCATTACTACTTCAGTCGTATTTTTGGTACTACTGCTGTCTAGTCAGTTGTCTGTAATTTTTGCATCTATGAACTTTTCTCCTTCCTAGCTTACTACTGGGTTTTAATTTTCATTTCTGTTGAAGTGTTACTGCAGCCTGCTCAGATCAATTATATTTCTGTCTGCTAAGAGTTCCTAGTTTCTCCCAGCTCCTCTTTACACTTCATGTGTATTTTCTGTTCTGTTGTCCAGACTTCTAAATCAAATAGATCAATATCAAGAATAGATTCCTGTTGAGCACACATTCAGATTTACTTCCATGTTGATCTCTGTAGCTCTTCAGCTGCCTTTATAGCTATTTACAGTATCATCTGTGTTTTGTCAAAGATTAGGCGACTAGACTGGTTTGACAGGATTTATTTTGAGCTAGTCATTTTTGGCTATTTGTCGCTGGTTTTTTGTTTGCTTTGGTGTAGGGGTTTTTAGATTAGTATTTAGCATATTATTAATTTGCTGACATTCTTTTTTAATGCAAGTTGATTTAAGGTTTTCTGGCCTAAGAAAATTAGGTTACTCGGTATATATAGTACATACTTGTTCTTTTTATGGTAACCTACCTGTCTCCTTCACCTGTTCACCTGCTTCCACCTTTGTGTATATCATGTGAATTGCTGAAAGTATGTGATAGTAAAACTCCTCTGACTTAATCTGAGTAGTTACCTGAATATCTTATGGCAAAAGTTTCAAAATAATTTTTACTTAAACTCTTGCATGACAGTGAAAAAGCAGCGTAATGTATTCTTTTGTCTCCTGTAATAAAAAAATTGCATCAGAGAACAGAACCCAGTTCTTCCTGTTGCAGTAGCAGTTTAAAACATGGCTGGCATCTGAAATATATATACTTTCAGCATTTCAATGAAAAACTGATTCTTGTAAATGGTGCTGGGAACCTTGAAATGTTGTGGTTTTAATATGAGAGTAGAAGGGACGTTTTTCCCCCTTAACTTACTGAGTCTTAGAAGTCATGAAAATATGTATATTTTTTGTGTAGAGACGCTGACTGATTGTCCCTGTTCTTGAATAGGCTTCACCATTCTGGTGAGCAGGCTTGTGGTTTGAAGACAGTGTCTGACATATTTTCTTATACAGAGAGGGAAAGTACGGGCATGCAGCCTGCTTTGGTCTCCAACCCGGCTGTCTTCTCTCTGATGGCAACAGACTGATGTCTGTAGCTGCTCTGGTAACCAACTTCACAAAGCCAGCGTCGGGCCGTCCATCACTGCTGCGACATGATGAAGTGAAGACTTACTTCCATGAATTTGGTCACGTAATGCATCAGATATGTGCACAGGTTAGTGATGTTTCTATTCCAGTGTAAGACTTATTTCTTTCTCCACTGTCTCAAAGCAAGTTATAGTTCTGTTTTGGTGGTTTCTTATTTTAGTAAAGCACATATGCAGAGTTCTGGTTATTTTTTTTTTTTGAAGCATCAGGTTGTTTTTTATTTTAATATTTATTTAAAACTGAAGCAATAAATACACCTTCTTATGAAAAACGTTTTTGTAGGAACATGTACTTTTGCATTTGCATCATGCAGGAGTCTATTAATTCGTCACAGGTACAGGTAAAGTGAAAAAGATGCTAAGTCATGGCTTTGTTCAGATGGCTTTTTATGACTTCTAGTTTCCTAGAAGTATGGTATTAGAAACCAGGTATGAGAAACAAAAAAAGGTTGCTATACCTAGGAACGAAAATAATTTCTGAAGCTAGATGACCTCCAGCATTTTGGCATTTAGTACTGTTGAGACCCATCACATCACTTTTGACATCACAAGCATAAAACAGGTCTTGCCTAAGGTTTTGGTGGGG
>VYXD01013623.1:189932-226710 GCA_013397195.1 Hylia prasina
TTTTTGGTGTGTTTGGTGGGGTTTTTGTTTGTTTGTTTTGGTTTTGGTTTTTTGTTTTGTTTTGTTTGGTTGGTTTGGTTTTTTTGGTTTTGTTTTTTTTTCCCTGTCTGACAGATTATTACAGTGACCAGAAAGAACTGAAAGTATTTAGTTTTTTACAGATTTTCCATCAAGGTACCAATAAAGTTGTAAAATTTCTGTTTTCATTTTTACTTACATGTGAAATTGATATTGACAGATGATAAATTTATTATTAGGCTAATGAAAATTTTATATTTCAGAAAAAGATGGTGTCAGTATTCGCACACCAAAATATTCACAGTTATCTACAAATTTAGATTTTGTGTACCACTTCTATCATCTTCTGTATAAATACAAAATAATGAAGTCAAGAAGAAATGACCCACATTAGATTTTAATTCTTGGCCATGATCCTAGAGACTGGCACTGCAGAATAAAGAAACAACCTCCTCACAGAAATCCATATATTAAATCCAGTATTAATACGTAGGTAGACTTGCTTAGATATTTTTGAATCATCTTAAAGGTAAAAATACAATTATTTTATCATCTTCACCCTGTCATAGGTGCTTCTGATATCAAAAACTGAGGAATAAAACCTAGGCAATATAGAAGGTGTTTATAAGTGTAACACGTTTGGCACTGTATAAAAACAGTACAAAACTGACTGGAACATTTTGACAGCTACTGAGGATGTGCCTCGGTGTTTGGGAGTCCTTTCAGGGCAGCCGAAGCCAAGAATTCCAATGCATGTGTACTTCAGTTGCTCTGGAAGTGCAGACAGATCACAGAGGCCTGCTTTCCAATTGTCTCTAGCACTGCTCTGGTGTTTTCTGCCGTGCTCACTTCTCCTGTACTTTACGTAAACAGCTGTTTGCATGTGTGCAAACTTGCTAGTCCCACGTGAGAACATCCTGTCCTCTGGAATTCATGTGCACAAAGCACTGTCTTGTTTCATATGATGATTTGTTTAAGCATGTTAAGACTTGACAGTTAAATGCTATGCAACGATGAGACTGTTTCACTGGATTTGCGAGCTGCTGGTAAAGGTCTGATACTCTGTGTAATATACTGGAAAAGTGAATGTACATTTGGAGAGTAAGATCAGGGCAGGGAGGGAATTTGTTCATGTTGTTCAGGAAGGAGAGCTCTTGAAGTAACTTGTACCAAAGGTTTTGATTTCTTTTTTAGTGTGGTGCACTTGGGTATGGGTAAATGAAGATATCTGAACGCCACTTGCTTTTTGCTCTAGCCACTTCTGTCACCATTTCTTCCCTGAAGCTGGTGCTTCCTAGCTTTTCTTCAGAGCTGCTATTCAGCAAAGACAGTAAGAAGGGCCAGCCTACAACTATGGATTTGAGCAGCCTGCAAGAGTAGGCAAAGTTTTACTCCTTTTGTGTTGCTCTTCTGAAGACATGAGAGGAAGACACATGCATATGACACAGATGTCAGTTCAAGGTTATGTCCAGGGTTGAACACGTGGTTTTTTGGTAACCCTGCAAGAAACTAAGTTCAAAAGCCTGTAATCCTATAAGGATCTATTTCCCAGTGGAAGATAGACTGTAAGAATAAATATCAACAGCTCTTAGAGAGGACAAAAGAGAATTCTTTTTCTTTTAGCACTTAAAATGTTTTGTTAATATGTTGATGAGAAGGGGAAAAAAATGGACTGGCAAGAGGAGGTAGACTTATTATAAGACAAGGGTGGAGTGATAGTAGGAAGTCTACAGCTCTGTAGAGAGATCTGGGCAGACCAGTTGCATATAATATAATAAGGCTCAACAAGGCCCAGAGCTGGGTCCTGCCCTTGGCTCACACCAGCCCCAGGCAGTGCCACAGGCTGGGGCAGAGTGGCTGGAAAGGGCCTGGGGGTGCTGGTGACAGGGACTGAACATGAGCCAGGCTGTGCCCAGGTGGCCAAGAAGGCCAAGGGCATCCTGGCCTGGATCAGCAATGGTGTGGCCAGCAGGAGCAGGGCAGGGATTGTCCCCTGTGCTGGGCACTGCTGAGGGCACACCTCGAGTGCTGTGTCCAGTGCCTGGCCCTCAGGTCAGGAAGGACACTGAGGGGCTGGAATGAGTCCAGAGAAGGTCAATGGAGGTGGTGAAGGGTCTGGAGCACAAGTCCTGTGAGGAGTGGCTGAGACAGCTCAGGGTATTTAGCCTGGAGAAAAGGAGGCTTGGGGGGACTTTATTACTTTTTACAACTGCTTGAAAAAGGGGTTGTAACCAGATGGCGGGGGCAGCTTCTTCTCCCAGGCAATCAATGACAGGACAAGAGGANCTGGCCCTCAGGTCAGGAAGGACACTGAGGGGCTGGAATGAGTCCAGAGAAGGTCAATGGAGGTGGTGAAGGGTCTGGAGCACAAGTCCTGTGAGGAGTGGCTGAGACAGCTCAGGGTATTTAGCCTGGAGAAAAGGAGGCTTGGGGGGACTTTATTACTTTTTACAACTGCTTGAAAAAGGGGTTGTAACCAGATGGCGGGGGCAGCTTCTTCTCCCAGGCAATCAATGACAGGACAAGAGGAAATGATTGAAGTTGCACCTGGAAAGCTTTAGATTGGATATGAGTAAAATTTTTTTTCTCTGAAAGAGTTGTAAATCTTTGAAATTACCTGCCCAGGGAAGTGGTGGAATAACCATCCCCGGAAGCATTAAAAAATGTGTGGATATGGTACTTGAGGATGTAGGTTAATGGCTTAATGGTAAACATGGTGGTGATGCAGGCTTGGTGATTGTACTTGATAATCTTAAAAGTATTTTCCAGCCTTTATGATGCTATGATTGTATGAGACCAAATAATTTCTGTGTATTGTAATTTCTGTGTCACAAGAGGTGATTTCTAAGAAATATTTGGAATTGGAGTCTATTTTAATGAAGATTTTACAAATTTTTCTTCAAAATTGGTAATTGGGGAAGCTTCTTAAGCATGATGTTGTTGCTGATACTAATACTAAAAAAAAACCACCTAATGTGCTTGGCTTTCAGAAGAAAGATACTTTTATCAAAGATGTGAAAACTTTTCATGGATAAGGTTGCTAGGATTTATTTCAGTCCATCTCTTACTGGCTAAAAAAAATTAGCTATATGTTAACCCCATATATTACAAATGACAACAAATAGGGCAAAGCTCAATAGAATAAGTTGGTTAAGTAAAGTCTGTGAGTCAGTGTGTAGATTGCAATACAATAATTTTTTTTTAAAGTGCATAGTTGGAGTTTATTATTTTACTTTGGAGTAATACAACAAAAATCTATAATTACAAATTATATCATTGTCACAAGACAGCATGAAAACATTTGTATTGCTATCATAACCTAAAAGGTAAAAATCAATAATACTAAAAAAAGGGAAGTACTGTTCTATACCAGTAGATAATATATAACTACTGAGTACACTACTTTACTCCTTGGTAATAGTCTTATGTCTGATTTTGTCCTCCTTTCTTTAACTTTTGTTTTAAAATATTACTATTATTAATGGTCTGTTTAAATTATTCCTTTCCCTGTGATTTAAACTGAAATTTTGACATCTGAAATGTTATATTCTGCTAAAAATCTTGGCTTCTATTTTAATTTAATTCAATGGCTTTTTTTTCCTAGACTGATTTTGCAAGGTTTAGTGGAACTAATGTGGAAACCGACTTTGTAGAGGTACCTTCACAAATGTTTGAGAACTGGGTGTGGGAAAAAGAGCCACTACAACAGATGTCAAGACATTATAAAGATGCAACCCATGTTGGAGACACTCTTCTAGAGAAACTTGCTGCCTCTAGACTTGCTAATACAGGTATCTCTGCCTTTTCTCCCCACAGTATATGTATAAAAGTATATCATTTAAAAAGCTAACAAACATAACAAGCCTATTAAATTTCTTCTGTGTGTACACTTACCACTTTGTCATTCTGGGTGTGTGTGGGTACCCCACTAAAAAAGGCTATGATAACAGATAGAACTCTTTGCAGGAACAGTAGCAGTTCTGATTTTCCAGGCCACCTACAGGACTGAAATACCTTTCCTCTCCATGTAAAAATTTTACCTATAAGCTTTTCTTGTTAAAATTGGTGATGTGTGGGGTGGGTGGAGGAAGGTAGTCTGTTGTGGTCTGGTGTGGTTTTCGTGGGTTTTTTAATCTTTTATGTACTCCAGAACAGTCACTATGCAAGACACAGTATAGCTACTTGTATTGTCTACCTTTGATTTGCATGTGACACTTAAAAGATAGGAAAGTTATTTGCAAATTTACTGAACAGACATAACATATCCCAGACAGCTTTGTTGTAGACCTTATACCTATCTCCAAACTAAGATTGTAATCTCACATCATTACCCATCATGTCATTATTATTCTATAACTCCCACCTCTTTATTCTTGTAATCAGAGCTTCCCATTTATTTGTCATTAAGCTACTCCTGTTTATTTCATACTGTTTTCCTATCCTGAACAAGAAGTCTTTGTCCTTGTGGCTTGCACAGACTCTAGCTGCGTAAGCATTTTGTCTGACTAAAGGTTCATATCTTGTAGCTTCTTAAAAAAAGCTTAAAATATTGCTTTTAAAATATTTGCTTTATTTTAGTTTTGATCTATGAGGAAAGTAATGTTCAAGAAGAGGGAGCTCAGCATGATAATTCCTTTAAAACTATTCTTCTCAACTCTTTATAAGGGTAGTAATTCAGATGGAAATTATGTAAGTCCAAAATTCTAATGATTTAGTATGCATGTTGAGATCTTTGAAGGAAAGGTGCAAATGAAACTCCGGCTATTTTGATGCTGATTAATTAAATGTTTTTACCCAATTAGGCCTTCTAACCCTCCGTCAGATTGTGTTGAGCAAGGTTGACCAGGCACTGCATACAAAGCTGTCTGTTGACCCAGCAGATGAATATGCCAAATACTGTATGGAGATTCTAGGAATTCCTGCCACCCCAGGTATGGCAGTATGAAACTTCTATACACCATGCCCAAATGATTTGATTTAATGTGCCTTTCTTTCTCAATAATGCTTGACATATAAAAAACAGATGTTCTGTCACATCTGTGTAGAATGTACAAGTAGCCTAAAATGGGAAATGGAGTTTTCTTTGTTTTCAACAGACTATGTTCAATAATTTGAGGCATACTCAGGCCCTCTATTCTAGAAGTTTCAAAGTATTTGATATAAATTCCTTATTAATTTATTGTTGAAGTACTGTACATATCAAAGAAGTATCTGTATTTGATTTCAATAACTAGATGTTAATCTACTTTTCAAGGAACAAACATGCCTGCTACTTTTGGACATTTGGCAGGTGGTTATGATGCTCAATACTATGGGTACCTGTGGAGTGAAGTGTTTTCCATGGATATCTTTTATAGCTGCTTTAAACAAGAAGGAATAATGAATCCAAAGGTAGGTGATTAATACTTTTTGACAAACTCTTTGGTTGCACTTTGTTTCTGAAACCACATTTATTGCCATCATGATCCCTAAGTACAATGTCTCAAGTACTATTTCTGTACCTGTCAAGTTCAGTTCAACAACAAAAAAGGTGTAAAAGTAACTTGAAAAAAAAAAATCTTAAAATTTCCAAGAACACTTGGATTTTAATGCCATTCTTACATCACCATATATTTAATACTGTAGTACTTTTGAGTTATCGTGTTGCCTTGTCTAATGCCTTCCTCTGTAATTTTAGACTGGAAAAATATTCCTCCATTGCAAGAGCAAATGCATATTCATCCGCTGTGAAACCTGTGTGATAGTGGTGCTGTATCTTTGACACTTCCATTACATTCTGTGTATTTCAACTGTGTGGTCCTTTTATGTAGTTATTTAGAAAACTGAATTTATTTTGAGCTTTCTCTGTCACAATACAGCATAATGTGAAAGTGGTTTCATCTTCATTTTAAATCCCAGGTCCATTTTGAAGTTCAAACCATTAAGAGGTTCTAGATTTACTGTTTGTTTTTTCTTCCCCTAAAGTAATTCTTCATGCTCTTCTGCCTCCAGCAGAAAAAATGGATAATTAATGATGTAGATAGTAGTCCTGTTTTCCAGAGATTATAGTATTATACTTGATGCTGCAGATGAGATAGACAAGTTTATCACGGGAAGATCTTTTAGGTTTCCTGATTCTCTTAACTGTGTTCTTGATTCAGCTGCCAGCACTAGTTCTTCGTTTCGATAAAAGTATACAAGAGAGAAATAAAGGAAAGAGTAGAAAATATCTGTCCTTTTCCTCTCCTGGAATTTGCCTTCTTTCCTCCCTATACTCATCACAGTAACCAGAACTTCTGGAACTGTTCATCCCTCTAGAGGATGGAGACAGTAAACAAGGTTAGATTTTGATCTGGACAAAGAGGGGAATTGAAGGAGTAGATGGGGTAGGACTGTGAAACTGAGGCAGTGGTTAGGCGAGCAAAACCCAAAAGGGGTTTTATGAAGAAAAACAGCCAATTTCACACTTTGAGAGAAGTGGAGGTTAAGACTGACCTTGAAAGGCTAGGGATTCATGACAGGTACATATGAGAATAAGCATACTTGCTTATTCACTGGGAATCTTGTCACTCCTAAGTAAGACCAGTAGAGAAGAAGTGTCAAGTTAAATGAATAAATAAAATAACTGAAATGTTGTTAATGAAATGTTGTTCATATGGATTTTAAAAATGGTATTTCATGAGGGGTCAGACTTGCTGGCTTTTATAACTGCTACGTTTGGGAAAGATGATTAAAGGTGCTGGTGCCAAACTTGTGGAACTTTGTGTCAGTTTTTTGTTCTGACATGCCCACATCCCTCCAGTGCCATCACACTTTCGTTACATCAGTTTTTCTCTCTAGTCTCACAAGTTTGTTTTGAGTGACTGTATAATCAAAACCCTAAATTATAGTTTGGCAAAATGGTTCTGTTACCTTTACTTCTGCTGAGGGATGTCTTTTATTCTGATCTTTTGGTGAGAATTTTTGTTTTCTTTGCCTGTGTATGGGAGGGTTTGAGAAAAAATTATGCTAAAAGTGAATATTTTTATGGAACAGCTGAAAGACAGCCAGTGCGTCTTTTATTGTGAAGCCTGTTATCCAGGCTAAGAAGTGAGGCAGAAAAGGGATTACTGATGTGTGTCACTTGCTTTCTGGCATATGTACACACAAACACTTTGTGTGAATGCTGATACAACTTCAGGGATAGCTGTGGAGATGTTTTGTCTCCCTCTTCAACGCTATCTTTTCAAATTAATTCTCTTTTAACCCAAATAAGTGTGATAGTATCCCACAGCATGGGACAAACAATTTTTTATAAACAAATACTAGACACCAGTACGGTTTTTGTAGTTACTCTTCATTATATCTAGATTTAGACTAGTCTTCAGAACAGCAGAAAAGGAAAATGATTAAGGTATTATGACTAGGCGTCATAGATATTTGGCTTACTTCTTCGTTTTTGAATTAAACCTCTCCTCCTGTTTTGCGCAACAGTTATACAATTTTCAATTGAGCAACAGTTATACAATCTAATTTCAAAGACTGAATGTACTAAAATTCTTCCACAAACAGTTGACTCTAACTTAATCGGTAGCCAAACCCCTTAATTCTTGCACGTTATCTGAAGTAACCTCTGGTCTCCCTAGAAGTGTCCAGTATTCTGGCTCTGAAGGGACAACGGCAAAGACTCAAGTCTACTCAAAAAATACGTGTAAACTACAAGGAACAATATACTCATTTGCTGCTGATGTTCAGCAAACTAACAAAAACTGTGAAGAGTGACCAACGCATCAGTGATTTTTTTTTTAACTTTTTTTTTTCCAGCTGTGATTCAGACAATGCAAATGGTAGTTCAATTAAGTCACGGAAGCCCATCACTTAAAAACACTTTTGCTTGTTTTTACAGTACAGTCGTGTCTCAGTTTGAAAGTCAAGTGTCCACCAGGGAAGGCAGGTACCTCCCTTGGAATGGTGAATGTGACCCCCTTCCCTCCAAATTATTTTAAATTTGAAACTAAGGGCCTTTCAGTCAAAGACATAGGAAAAGGAATAACAGTTCTTTACTAGTATGTATGTGTATAACAAGGCAAACAAACGACAACGAACAAAACCCCAGAAAACCCAACAAACACTCTCTTCCTTGCAGCTTAATCAGTTTTCCCTTGGGTGCTGTTCTGCTCACAGCCAGCAGGGTCAGTGCTGCCCCCGGCTGGACAGGTGCGATGATTCCTCCGTGGCTGCAGGGGGCGCTGTGGCACCAGCGCAGGGATCACATAGTAATGGCAGCTCAGCTGAGATGGGACATCAGTGGTCGAGATTGCTGGACTACCACACAGAGAGGTAGCCCATATGGGGACACCCCACATGTTGCCTCTGGTCCCCCCCAAAACGGCCAGGACACAAACAAACAAAAAAAAATCTTAAGCAGACCTGCAAGTGCAGGGAAACCACAGCAGACCAGGATCTCGGAGTCCAACACACAGGAGTGGCTGTGGCAATGTGAGGCAGGCAGAGGGTCTGGTGGGAGCTGGTCCCTATGTTTTGGCACCACACGCACCAGTTCTGAGCTCTGAGGGGTCAAGCGGCAGGGAAAATGGCAAACAGCTCCCTCCTTTCCCAATCCAGGAAACCAGACTGACCTAAAGCCCAGTCGCAAACCTCCGGGCCCCCTCACCTTTTCTCTGTGTTGACAGATGTAACCCACCTCCGGCCATGGCCATTTCAATGGAATGTTGTGACTCCCAACTACATCTTTAGTTTTCTTAGGTAGTGGTAGTTATTGTTTCCTAGCAACATATGGGGCAAAATTCTATGAGAGAAAGAAACAAAAGGAAAAGTCCTAACCCCCCAGCAAGTCACAAGGAAGCAATGTGGTCTTGTTGAGTTATGGGGGAAATGTGTATGTGTATATACACTGACTAAAGGAAGAACACTGTCTTCTTCAATATCAGAAGCATTTGGGACTTGTGCATCCAAAATAACATTTTTCTCATTTGTAGTCATGTCTCAGAAGCCCAGAATTCTCCAGATATATATGTTCATTAAAACACAACTTCTTGTTTAGAAATTCCTCATTACTTGTTTTCTCAGAAACTTCATTAATTTTTTTTAAAGGAATCCATTCTTTCTAAGCAATAATGTTTCTTACTGAAACCTGTTAAGTCTCATTTTCTCTAAGATACTTTAATAGGTGGGTCAGATGTGTTTATGTGTGTGATATGTACAACTATGGGGGTGTAAGTGCCGTGCCATTCCATAACCTGTCTTATCTCTGAAGGATCATTTCTGTTATCCAAACAAAAATTAAAGAAAGAGAAATCATCAGTTAGAAAAAGGATGTTGGGTTCCCTTTTCCTGCCCTTCTGTCACAGGGGTATTCCTTCACCAAAGATTTTGAGGAGGATGTGTGTTTGTTAAGTTTTATAGAATGCCTTCAGTCCAGTTGTGGTTGTAGCTTCAAAGCCACTGGAAAACCACAAGAAAAATTATTTCTTTAGAACTGGTCTAACTTCAGCTCTCTTGAGTTCTTCCAGCAGATCTAAATTATACTTGTGATATATCCTGGTATATCTTAATTTGATATTAGGAAAATCTGGAAGGAGGAAAACTGGTTTATAATTATTTTATCATTAAACATTTATCGTTTCATCTTCAAAATAGATTTTTAAACATGCAACAAATACAGAAAAAGGGGCAGTGGGCAATATAAGAAGTACTGACATTCTGCTTTACCTTCTGTCAGGCTGGGATGAAATACAGAAACCTCATTTTGAAACCTGGAGGATCTTTGGATGGAATGGATATGCTACAAAATTTCTTGGAGCGTAAACCAAGCCAGAGAGCTTTCCTATTGAGTAAGGGATTACATGTTCAGTAAAGTTATGATTCTTTTGTAATGGCATTTAAGTATGGAATGAGCTGGAAATGTCTGTGTAATTTCACATTTTAACTATGTATCACTCTAGGGAAACTGGGTAATTTTTTGATGATTTTTTTAAATTGTATAAATAAAAATGTGATTTTTAAAACAAAATTTCATACAAAATTCAATACATCAGGAAAAAGAATTCTGAGATGTGCAGAACCTGAGGAATTTGAATGGTAATTTTTTAAATTGTTATGAAATAATACTAATTAATACTAATCAATATGAGGACTTAATGCCATGTTTCTCTTTTAAGAGATGCACTTAAATTATGTCTTGTGAATTAATTTTAAAACTGAAGGGGATAAAAAGAATACAACCAGCAATAAAGGAAACAGATTCATTCTTATTCCTATTCTCTGTTGTATTGATGGCTTACCAGTGTCTCTGGTGGACAGGAAGTGTGTTTGATTTTGTCATTGTTTGAATTCAGCCCAGCTACCTGACAAATTTCAAGACTGAGATTCTGCCCCAGATACCTTTACAGCAGAGATGTTTGTGTGGTGCTTTTAGACCTAATTCTGATGCATGTTAAATTTTTGTATCATTTATATACTTGCACAGTAAGTAAAACTAAATAGGAGGAGATCAGCCAAAATCTGTGACTTTCTCAGTTATTCCATCACTCTTTCTGTTGATGACCACAAAGTAAGTCTTTGTTTTCCAAATTATATCAACACTGGCATTGAAATATTGTGCTTGAACAATTATAATGGCTTCAGTTGGTTTCTTAAGTATTTTGAGATACAAATAAGAAAGGAAAGAAATAAGATATCTCTGATGGGAATGATAAAAGCCAAATAAAAGCTTTCCTGTTCCTTTCCAGTGTGGCATGCAGAGATGCTACAAAAAAGTGCAGTAGATTTAATGATTTCAGCTGTGGGAGTGTGAAAGTAATCAAGGAATTATTCTGCAGTTTTTCTGCCAAATCAGGAAAAATTAGGCTTACAAGCCAACTCTACACCATCCAAATAAAGCTATTAATTAAAGTGCAGGTTTTTTGTCTTAAGTACCGTATCTTGCTGTGGTGTTACTATTACAATATGTATATGAAGAGCTTTTAAATTTTGTTTACTATCCAGTACATTTTAGACATTTGAACCAGAATTGTAAACATGGTAGGTCTATAGTTTTTTGTTCAACAGTGAGACAAGAAAAAGTGCCTGATCAATTCAAAAGACTTTTTTTCAGCAAAAGAAAATTGGTATCATTCACTTGAGACAAAGCTGTCCATTTGATTTAGGGGAAAAAAACTGGAATTGGGGTTGTTCTCACAATTTGTGGGTGTTTCTCAAAGTGAGAAACTTTATTTTTTGCCCTTTTTTTTTTCTTTTAAAGCATTGAAACTGGGGAGTTAAAAATGAGCTGAATTGGTTTCTGAAATGGAAAAGCTGAACAGACTTCTCTTCAAATTGCACCAGCTAGGTCTTAACAGAGGAATCACAATTATTTGTAGGCAAAACAGATTAACTCTATAGTCTTACCAGATCGCACAATTAAGTCAAATCTAACTCTTATATAAGTCAGTTAAAATTTTAGGCCACAGTTCTGCTGGGTGATGAAAAGACAATGCATGGAAATCACATGGATGAGAACATCTTGAACAGTATTCAGCATGGCCAGAATGGAAAGCTGAGAAAACTGATGGATACAAAATTATCCCAAAACCTATGAATTTTGCCTAGATTGATTTCCCTTACATTCTTTTGCTTACAGTATTTTGCCATCTTTTTATACATGTTTAAAATTCTTGTGATTCTGCCTTATCAACATGTTTTTTTCTTTCACACTGTAATGATGGCTCCAAAGTATGAAAACATTGTAAAAAATATACTAAGTAATACTTTCCCCAAATAAATCTGCAAATCTAAGCAATGGAACCTTTATTAAGAAGCAAAATGCAGTTTGTATTTTACCGTTGGTAGGCAGATTTCCACATGAGGGAGACCTTTCTCTGCATAAATCAGCAGTCTTGTATCAAGGTAGATATGTGTAAGTACAGTAATTATAGACAAAAATTTGTGGCGATAAAAAGTCATGTGGTGATTTAGAACAGTACTGATGGTGATTATAACAATTTAATTGACTTTTTAATTTTCCTACTCTTTAGTTTGTGTCCTTGTGTGTTGTACAATGTTGAGTAGCCAAGTGCAGGAGAATGTCTGCTATTACTTGTATGTGAAAATGCCTGCATGATTGTACAGTTATGTTAGCAGCAAATGGATATCCATGTGTGTAGGGAAGAAAAAACTGAACCATATTGTAACCACGAATGAAAGTGTTATGTTCTATATCTGTTCCAAAAGTATAGGATTTACTGTAATTTGTTTTTGTAGAAGCCAGTTCCTTCATCGGGCAGTAATTAAGTCAGATCAGCCTATGGCTAGTACTACACTCAACACAGAAGAGTAATGGGTATGTTCTGAAGTACTTATGAAAATCTTAATGTGGTAACAAAACCTGTCTGCTAAGTTTTATATTGGCTTCCTGGAGCCTTCTGAATTACATTGGGGTTGGATTAAATTACTTTTTCTCTTCCAACTTATTCTATGATTTTATGAAATTGATGTTCACGTTTTATTCTAAATACCTGATCTTGGATTGAAAAAAAACCTGGGTAAAGACATCTTTTCTGTTTCTGCACCTGTCTATAATAGGCATAAAACTTTGTATAGGAAAAACTTTCTCTGACACTATAAAACAGGGAATACATCTGCTATGCAAACATGAGTTGATGCCCTTGAGACTGCCAGAAACAATCACGTGTATGAAATGATGCCAAAATAGAGGTTTAGCATAGCCCAGCCTATGCTAAAGTTGCTAGACCTAGGCTTCCCCTGAATTAAATTTCAAAACTATGATAGCCTGAGTTTATTCCAACCCAACTTTTAAGTATTCACTGTAATAAAGGAGGAAGTAATTTGTAGGTTTTTGTCTGTAACAAACAGATTCTTTTTAAAGTTAGTATTGTATGTTCTTAGAATTTTGCTGTGTTAAGGATTATTATTTTCTTGTGTTAGAAATTCAAATTGGACTTTGGCTTCACAACAAAAGCTTCATAGGAAAGGGAAAGGGCAAACTCAGGAGAGAGTGCCTATTATCCACTGAGCAAGCAGATAACAGGCAATGGCTTTCTCTGTTGCTTCACTGTAAAGGATAGAATGGTTTGAACATGTGGCTGTGTTACAAGATGGCTAAGGGATGGCCTCAGCAGCCACTCCTGTCTACTTGTGTGACATAGGTCCAGCATGTAGGCTCTGTCTGGATTGCCTGCAAGTCATGTGCTAATTTTTACATAACTGGTAAAAACAGCCTGAGTAAGAGATTTAAATTTGCTCTGTGAGATGTGGTGGCTATTGGTTGTTACACTTCTCTCTGAAAAAAATGATATGATACTCAAATACCTTTGGAGGTAGTGCAAGGGAGAGTTAAAGGGAGATTCCTGGTGGGGTTTTCCAGAAGCACATGAGCTGTTTCCATGATAAGTGATTACTGACAGGGGTTAGAGAGGCTGAACATCAGCTGGTTATGTGTACCCAAGTCAGAGGAAAAGGAAGGAAAGCAGTTAGGTGGAAGGATGAAGTTGGAGAAGGATGTTTTGACAATAGTTGTAGAAGGATTGAAGTGGATGTCAGAGGTAGATAACAGGAAGAAGACTAACTTGATTTATAGTGACTTGTGAAAGGCTATTTAAATGTTTTTCATTGTTTTATGAATTAGAAACAAGACATGCTTTTCTATGAATAAATTTCTGTTCTTACTTGCATGCCAAACAACATGAGACTATGCACTGGCTTGTTACTTGAGAACTTGACTTTTTCTTGACATCTGGAGATTAATTTTTTGTTTCGCCACTATTTTCTTCATTAATATGTTTTAAATAATAGATTTTCATGGTGGAAGGAAAAAAGTTTTTGGGGAAGTTCAGTTCGTAGGGCTTGTGCTTGAAATCCTGTATAGCTAATCATTGCTGGCCTGTGTAAAAAGTGTAGATGATACTAAAGATGTGGTCCCAAACAATCTATTTGAGACCTCATTAGGATAAAGACAAATTAAGTAAATGAATTGGAAGTAAATGGTTGCCTAGAAACAAGAATCATGACCTATTTTTGTTCAATATCGATTAACAGAGAATAGACTCAGCCAGTACTTGCTTGTTTTATACTGCTGATGAATTGAAAAGGTTTAAAATATCAGTGTTAAGAGAATCAAGGAGTAAAATTATTGGGAAAAAAAAATTATGAATGAAAAGTTGTATGCCTTTGAGATTCAATTGACCAAAATCCCACCACAATTTCACATCTTAAAATGAAAAATTCTAAGAACCAATCTGCTTAAGAAGAAAGTAAGAACAGAAATTAAAAATAAAACAGAAGTGTGTGGTCAGAAGTAGGAAATAGTTATAAAATGAGGAATTGTTAAGTGTTAAAAATTATAAAGAAGGCTAAGACTGCCAAGGCAAAGAAAAATGGATGAAAGCATTATAGCAAATATTATGTATAACTTAATGTGTTAAGAACAAATAAATAGCACTTGTATTACCTTCAGACCCTTCAGTGGGTGGAAATGTAATATGGCAAACGATAACCAAGACAATTTTTAATTCAGTTCCTCTTCTGCATTTACAAAGAACCAAGTGATGTCATTATGTCATGTGAGAACAATGGGGTACTTTCCAGTCTATTAAGTGAGGAGCATATTAAGCAATACCTACTAAGAATAATCATTGTGGCATGAGTAGGATTGGATTACTTGTACCCTACAAACAAACAAGAATTAGTGGTGAGGAAGTTTTTCCCAGTGCTGTTAGTTTTGGGATAACTGGGCATATGCCACTATACTTAAACACTGCTAATGAGTTCTAGTCTTCAAAAACCAAACAGGGGACTACTGGTCACATAGCTTGAAATCCAACTTCAGTGAAACAGCAGGAAGGCATCAATATTGTTCTGTTGCTGAAGAACAGTGAGTATGATTTATAGAGTGAAAACAATTTTATGAAAAACAAGTGTTTTCAGACAAGCCTGATGTAATCATTTATGTAATCATTACAAGCCAGTTGGAGGCGATTGCAGAGATTTATGTATTTGATTTAGCTGCTTATTTTCGCTTCAAATAACACTCTGTGGTATCAACAGAGGATTTATAAAATGGATTAAGAACAGCTAGCTGTCGCAGTTTGGGAGACAGACAAAGCCTACAAGGCACACCGGGCTCGTGCACAACAGCCAGCGTTGACTGAGGCCTCCTTATATAGGTCCGAGGGTCTGCCTGGTCACTCCCTATTGGCCGAACCAGTCGCCACCCAGCCAATGGCTGCTCGCCTCCCTAAGGGCCTCGGCCTGCGCTCCAGCAGTCCGCACTGCGCAAGGTGTATAATCAAGGTGCTTGTGTAATTAGTTACCTTTCAGTTATAAAACGGGGATTAATTATAATTGTGGCTGTTGGCCACCACAGTAGCTAACCGTTGGGAGTACTTGTTGGCATAGAATTACCACCGAACAGGGTACAGTGGTCTAAGTGCTTCAAGCATCACACAGGAATATAAAAATATCAAACAGTAATATAAAAGTGCTGGTGACAGAATTTGTAAGGAATTGACCAAAAAAAAAAAAAAAAAGCAGTCAGAATGAATTGTTTAGATTGCTCGAAAGCTTTTGGCATTCTGATGTACCATGGGCAAAGGAAGATGTAGCATGCCTGTAGCAACTAAAATGTAGGTTAAAACTAAATTTTAAGACTGTATGCTATAAATTCCTTACTTCTGAAAATATCTAGAGGCTAGTTACAGCAGCCAGTTCAATCAGAATTGTTTGGAGACTTGTAGCAAGAAATGGTTAGGAAACCTCATAATGGATGAGCATGAAAATATTGTGTAAGAGCAAGTTAATTCTGTATAACATTGCAGTAAAATGGGCACAACAGTTGCACAGAACTGCAACTGGGGCTAGTAAGTCTTGTTATTCAAAAAAACCCCAGGTGGTTCTAGGTGTATTCTAGATGTAGAATAAAGTTAAGCTGTGGAACTCCTTGCCAAGGATATTGTAGAGGTCATAGTTTTATATGTGCTCAAAATAAAACTCAAAACAATCCAGTCTTAAAACAGAAGCCAATGGAAGGTATTTAAAAACATAAACCCCTTTTCATCCTTAGGAAAGACCTTACAAAGCAGGGGGTGGAAATAAGAATATCCAACATTTTAACATGTATTGTAGTCCTATTCACATTTCTTTTAGGCATCTGCTTTTAGCCTCTGCTGGAAATAGGATACTGTATCAAAACAACCTGCTGCTCGATGTAATGCAAAGAGGGAGAAAGAGCGGAAGATGACTTTGACTCTCTAGGTATCACCGTCACATATTAAAGACTCCTTAGTGGGAGAATCTCAGCCAGAAGCTGAGGCCAGTCATTTCAAAGAGAAAATAACTGCATTTTTAACAGTGAAGACGAATCCCAACTTTGTGAGTTGTTTGTCCCAATAGTTGGTCCATTCTTAATGTCTTCAAATCAAGACAAGTGCAACCTCTTCAAGGAGATACATGTTCACCAAACACAATGATTCAGATTTCATTCACTGTAACTGGGTGAAGCAGAATGGCTGGTAATATACAAATCAGATTGATTTCATTTTTCCTTTTAAAACTCCACAATTCTGTAAACCTTATCTTAGCGAAAACATTTGTTGCATGTTTATGCAGGGAAGAAGTGTAAAACTACCCAATGTAATTCAATGCCAAAGACTTACTGCCTTCTAAACCACTAATGGAAAGTAAAAGCAAGTGGAAAAAGTACTTTTAAATTAAGCAAACATTTTAACCTGAAATAATTTTCTTTAACTGCATGATTGTGGGTTATAAAAATTTTACAAGAGAAATGAGCAGACAGATGCTTTTCTGCATGACACAAAATAAACTCATCTTTGATTTCTTGTTGAAGAAGGCCATATTTTTATCTGTAGAAGGTAGAAAATGAGTTGTAGTCCAAAGTTATTGTTACAAATAGGATTCTTGAGTAGCCAAAGTTAGTTTTTCTTCATTGTGTTGTCCCCCTTGAATTTCCAGATTTCAGTTAGATTGACTTCTTAAGATGACTTACTTTTTGCAGAGCTGGTATCTTATGATTAGTCTCAATGATTAGTCTCACTGTCAGCCCCAAAACTTATCCTCTCCCTCTCCTTTCCACTGAAGTGTTGCTGTCCTCAGGAATTTAGTCAACACATTATCAGACATGTATTCGTTAAACTTGGGAGAAGCACTTAGCACAGAACTGAGTAATTTATGTTTCTCCTTTTAATAAATTCTTCATTTGTTAAGAATTGACCATGGTTCAACATTCAAGATAAATTACTACTGAAATCGAGTCAGAATTTTACAGCCACGTAATATATAACATGTTACAAATAGTGTTAGTCACAGAAGGTTTCTACAACAACTACTTGATTCTATAAACATGAAGGAGTTTTGGCTTAAAGCATTAATGAGAAATGTCTCAAAGCACACATTGTGTTTAAGACATTTTATTCACTGTGGTAAATTTTTAAAACTGTGCGTTTGTATTTTAAGCTTAGTCAAGAAATAAGACTTTCATCCTATTGAAAATTCAGAATTAAGACCTACAGAGATAAGAGGGCTTAAATCAGCTGTCTGTAAAATATTAATTAATATAGTGCAATTAAACCTAATAGCATTAATAGCATTTTTCTCTTGCGGTTAAATTTTGTTTTTATACAAATAAAAAATCACATTCTCTACAGATAAGAAAAATCTTCAGAAGTTGGAAGGTGTTATAGATAATCTGTCTGTATATATGTTCACATTATGAATATGTTTTTGCCCAAGTGTGTTTATGCCTTACCTATTACTACAGGAGCAGGGTCTTCTCTCTCCATGGTAAACCCTGGATAAGCCCGGCCATAGGCCCCTTCACCATTTCTTATGAAACTGAATGCACAAGAGAAAGACTGAGCAAGTGTGAATCTGCATAGAAAAAAAAACACCTCTGAAGACAATCTGACTTCCTGGCAAATCAGCTTCTTTTTTCCTTCATTTTGCTTTCTCTATGTACATTGCTCTGCTAGAAATACGCAGCAGTACCCCTTAACCTGAGGAAGGACCTTCTGGTCCAGGATAGTTTTTTAGAACTCAACCACTTTAGTACTTTGTAAAAATGTGGATTAAGTTTGACGTGGCTGTCTTTCCTTTCTCTCTCATTTCTTAGGAATTACATTGGTTTTGCTTTAAATCACAAGTTATTTTCATTTTAGCCCTTCTCTCATGCTCTCAGGTATCCAGTGTGATCAGTTCTCAGTAGAGCTGTACCCAGAAACCTGTGTGCCTCGAAGACAAGAGAAGTTAGATAGAAACAGATTCAGTTTAGTCTAAATAGAAAGATAACATGATGCCTGGATTGGAATGTAGTTAATCATGTTTTTTAGGTGAGGGGTGTGATAGGTAACATAAATTTAGTGTGCAAGGGTAAGCTTCATGTGGTAGAAAAATTATATGTTGGAAAAGTGATTGTTACCCCCAAAGATGTCTGAAAATGAAAATCAGGACCCCTTATGAGAGGTATGATCTCTAATGAAAAAAGAGGCAAAGAAACAAACCCCACCTTCAGTTTTTACAGAAGGCTAATGGTGATGACTGAGAAAACACAGAAAACTGGCTAATGAATTCCAAGACTTATCTAGGATCACAGTAAAAGAGGTTTTCATTACAGGAAAAAAAATAGCTGTGTACCAGAGAAAAATCTAGTTAGTTCAATCATGTAACTGTATCTCAGGGACTTTCTTCTGGTCAGGAGATATACTATGAAACCATTCATAGATTTCAAGGCAGAAAAGTCAATCTTAAGTGGAAGATCCTACCTGGGTTCTTCAAAAGCACGCTTAAATTGTAATTGTAAATTCTCAAATAGTAATAAGTTCCCAGGCTGGAATGGCTGGAGTAACATTTGCTAATCACGTATTATCTTATTAATGGGTAAATACCCACTAAGAACTACAAGGGCATTGTCAGGGTGTGCAGAAGTTCTGTTTAAATAGCAAAAGCTCCGCTTTAATTGAAATTGGCCAGAGATGTGAAAAACCACAAGCAAGCCTTCTTCAGGTAAATAAACAGCAAGCAGAAAGAGAAAAAAAATACTGGCCTGCTATTAAACAGGAGAGGTGAATCAGTCACCAACAGCTCTGAAAAGGTAAAGGTTCTCAACAGTTTCTTCACCTCTGTGCTTACCAGCACTGCTGGGCCCCTGGTGTTGGGAACAAAAACCCAGGCTGATGCAAACACAGATCACGGCCAGTGAAGGCAGAGTTGATGTGTGAGCTGTTGCTGGAGCTTGACCATATGACTGGAGGGGCTCTGATGATATCCCCCCAAGGGGTCCAGAGAGCTGGGTCATGTCACTATGAGGCTACTCTCCATAATCTTTGAGAAGTCATGTAGGTCAAGGAATGTTGCAGAAGACTGGAAGAAGGCTCATGTCACCCCCACCTACCAGAAGAGCTTAAAGAAGGATCCAGGAAAATATGGAACCAATCCATCGTACTTCAGCCCCTGGTAAGGTTAAGGAATTAATCCCCCTGGGGGCTATTGCATGTCAAGTGAAGCACATGACTGGGAAAAGCCATAATAGATTAACCAAGGGCAAGTTGAATTTGACAAACCTGGTTGCCCTCTACAACACAGTAACCTGCTTAGTTGCTGTTGGCTGAATAGTGGACATTGTTTGCCTGGGTTTCTCCAAGGCTCTCACTATTGTGTCCCACAGAAGAATGAATTGGAGAAGCTGTTGTGTTACGGCCTAGACAAGGGGTCTGCAGGGTGGGTGGGGACCTGGCTGACCCAGGGGAGTGGTCAGTCACTTCTCCTCAAACTTGACAGCCTGGCACAAGGGGTGTCCCCAGGGATTGATACTGGGCCCAGCACTGTTTATTTTCCAAAGTGATCTAGGAGATGGGATCAAGTGTATCCTGGCGAAATTTTGCAGTAGCAGCAAACTGTCTGGGGAAGTGGACACCTGTGAAGGGAGAGACACCATGCAGAAAGACCTGGATAAGCTGGAATAGTGGGAGCATTGCGAGAACATTGTGAAGTTCAGTGAGGACAAGTGTAAGGTTTTGCACCTGGGAAAGTGGAATCCAGGAGTGCAGCACAGGCTGGGATCTCCTCAGCTTGGGAGCAGCTCTGTGGGAAGGGGCTTGGCTCTCCTGGTGGACTCAGCTCTGTCTGAGTGACCTGTGTGCTCCTGAACAGCACAGGAACAGCACAGGAACAGATCCTGGGTGGCTCCAACAAGGGCTTCACCAGCAGAGATGAAGTCCTTATCCCATCCCACACAGTGCTTGTCAGGCCACACAGCCTTGAGTGTGTCCAGTTTTGGCCCCTGTGCACAACACAGATGTGGACAGGCTGGAGAGGCTCCAGAGGAGGGCCACAAAGGCAATCACAGGGCTGGGAAGCCTGGCACATGAGGAATGGCTAAGGGAACTGGGTTTGTTCAGCCTTGAGAAAGGAAGGCTTGGGGGAGGCCTTGTCCCCACATTACAGTATTTGAAAGGTGGCAACAGAGAACGTGGAGTTTTACAAGGAATCACATGGGAAGGAGGAGGGGTTATGGGTAGATGTTACTCCTGGAGGCATTCCAGATGAACATAGCAGAAACATTTTTCTCAATAATAACAATTGGCAGTTGGAATATCTCCTCAGGGAAGTGTGGATTCTGCAACTTTGGACACTTTTAAGATCCAGCTGGACACAGTGCTGGGTTGTCTTGTCTAGGTCATGTTTTTGCAAAAGAATATTGGACCAGGTGATCCTTGGTGTCCCCTTCCAGTCTGATATGATTCTTATCTTCCAGTCTGGTATTCTGTGATTCTTATCTTGAAACAAGAAGATAACTGACAAGGATCCAAGACACAGATTTTTTCTGTAGCAGAAGGGGTGCCATTTCTCCTTGGTTTGGAATAGGTGACAGGGTAGCTTTGTGTTTTCAGTTATTTTTGCTTTTGACATTCCACACCCAAAGCAGAGACTGCAACTAATTATTTCAAAACAAAAAGGAGGAAAGAGACAATTCAAGCTGCTTTGACTGCTTTCTGGGCTCGAGAAACCTCAGAGAGTAGAAATTCTGCTTGCCTGATACATGTATATCATTAATTTGGGCTCAGTTCTTGAACCCAGCACATTGTTTGGGAAGTGGCACAGGTGTCATTCCTGAGGCCACTGTAGAATGCTTTTCCAAATAAATCCTTAATATGTATGTTAGAGTAGCATTTGTTTATTTATCAACAAAGTTCTTAAAATACTAAAAATTATTATTGAAATATTTTTATTAGTGTTGCTAGCCCACACCTGTAACAAAAATGATGCTTCTCTAGATTACTTACTTACTCATGATAACAAAAATGGTTTGGTTGCTGATATAATTTTCCTGTACAACTTTAATTAAAATATGAAGTGACATCAGAAGTATAAAAATACTGATGACTTCATTAGAAAGAACTGTAGAAGCGCTATATTAGGAACATAGAATTTAACATAATAATAAAAGATTAGTTCAGGCATCAGCAGAATTGGAAATTTCAGAAGCAAAACTTCAGCTGCAAGAGAATAAATCTCTCAATCATTTCCACTGCTGAATCTCACTAAGGATTTTATCCCAGAGCTTAGCAGCTAACTTGTATGATGTTACCTAATTTCAGGCATTATTTATTTTATATTGGCTTTTTATCTTCTGATATGTGCTAGGTATCCTCAGAGGAGAAATTTTAGCTAAGGAAGGTTATTCCATTTGTTTCATAAAACAAAAAGTTATTTATTGAACATTGCTGTATGTCATAAAATTAAAAAACAAGAAGATATCTTAGAAAACAAGATACTTAATTTTCTTTCACAGAATGAAAATAATTACCTTAATTTTAAAGGAAGTACAAGAGAATATAATGTATATATAATATATAATTATTCTTGATATTTAATTAGATTTGGCTGTTACACAGCCATTTGATCAATAATTGGGTGGTACCATGAGTTCAGGCTACTGATTTCTGAAACAGGTCTGAAAGTGTTTTGAAAACTTTCAGTGTTTGAAAACTGATGCCTCAGTGTAAGCAACACCACACCTTGGAATAGTAAATGATTTCTGGATATATCTTTAATGCATTTCTGTGCTCACTTTTAATTAGATGGTCATTAGAGAAACTTAGCTGTCTTATATTGCAAATACAGGTTGAACATGAAGGTTACAAGACCCCGCCCTCTTTTCTTAAGTCCTGGTTATGCCCTGTGGAGTTTCACCTCTGTGAACCCTCTGTACTTTGTTGCAGCTACTTTCACCCTAAAATGTTTTATGTTTGGAAGTGCTTCTTTTATTCTGCTGACAGAAAAGGAAGGAGTGAACCTAAACAACCACTTGATTTTTCCCCAAGCACAGAATAAAACTCCTATATGTGTAATCTGTGTTTATTAACAGCATTTTATAGCTATACTTTTACATATTAAAATACAGAGGTCAGGGTTAGTTATTTTAAATTATTTAGTTATTTAAGTTGACTTTTCAGAGAATGAGGAACTGTTGAGCTCAATGAGAGCCATTGTTGAAGGAGCTGAAAAATCTATGGTACTATGGTAACCCGCCTAACAGCTAAAATTTTTTGTTCTCTCACTGACCATTTTTTGTCTAAAGCATTTTACAGAATAACATATACAGAATTTCAGGATAACAAGGATAAGAATATCCTCCTCTGAATATAAAAAAGTGATACCTAGAGAAGGTGAGTGTTTTGGCAACTATTAAACAGTCTTAGAGGTTTAAAAATGTAAATGTGGATTCCTATCTCTCTATGCTGTAGGTATTGCAGATTATATCATCTCCCCTTTGTTTAGAGAACCAATATTTAAGTGTCATAAATAATTTCTCTTTGGGGGAAAAAAAGGAATAATGTTCAGCCAGAAAAGCTGAAGATTCTTAGAATGATTACAGGAGATTTGAATATGAATAGGGATAGATCACTAAAGTGATGATAAAATTTCTATTCACTGGAAGAACATTATAGCTATAGCTCTTCACCAGAAAACACAAATGTGAATGCATATTTTATTATATGCACAAAAATGTAAAATTAAGGATCAGTATCTCATATCTATCATACAAAGAGGTATATAAAGTACTAGAGCAATTTTTATATGGCAAAAGCAACAATATTTAAGGGGTTTTTTTGCTGACCCATGCAATTTAAATGACCAAAATGCACAAAAGGAATTACTATGAAAATAATTATTTTGCATGCTCTCTGAGTACACACACCGACATGTATTCAAGTCCATCCCTGCTTAAGCAAATGCTCTGATGATTAGAGATTAAAATTAAAATAAATTCTAATTCTTTTATAATTCATTACTTTGGGCACTGAATTTTCTTATAACAAAGAAGATGATAAGCTTGGGTGAAGACAGTTGTGGCCCTCTATGATGAGCGTTTCTGTTAGTAATGCCATTAGTTTCACTGATCTTAGGCACTGGTGCTGTTTTGGTTGCCAATGAGGGACTAGATTGTCACTGTTGGGGGGAAAAGAAAAAAGTACCTGACATGGAGAGGAATACTATCTATTTTAAATGTATTTCACAAGGACACGATTATTAACCTACACTAGGAAACAAAGTGTGCAAAGTATGTTTTGGTTTTAATTATACAGGCACAATCCACTGAGACTTTGTTTCCACTAAAGGAAATAATGGAATACTATCTAGATAATCTTTTCTACAGCACAGATTTATGTGCATCAACTTTCTGTAGCTCACAATCAACAGTTTGTGTCTTAGGTTTAAGATCTAGAAAAATTGTTCAGCTGGTTCCCTTGCAGATTGTTCCTTTTGCAGTAGCAACAGAAAGCTCCCTTCTTATTTGCTTCCAGGAAATTCACCACTAAGGGCACATCAGGGACAAGCTGCACTTCCACAGTTCTGGTTTATCTTGCTGGAGCCTGAGCATGGTAACCACTGTTACAGGCTGCCCAACTTCAGCTCGTTGTGGCCTGAAGGGAGCTCTTGCTTGGGATAAAATGGCTCATTTGCAGTTGAGCCTACCCTAAGCTGTGGGAGGTTCAAGCATTTCAGGGGGATTTCAGAGATTTTCAGCTATATAGCTGTAGCAGGTTTTTACCAAACTGCATGTTCTTAGAGGTATATGATCAGGGTAAATTTAAGTGTATCCTCCTGAGAACAGCTGAAAGGACATTTCAAAACAACATTTTTCTTTGTTTCAATCTTACTCTAATACATGGCCATCAGAATTCTTTAATTATTGAAATAATATAGATAATACTTTGCTTTGTTTTCAGAGCCAGCCAAGATAATTCAGCTGAAATTTTCCTCGAAGTCAGCCTGGGGAATATATACAGCATGGAGAGCTTCAGCTCAAATTGTTACAGTTTGGTAAATGTAAAAGAAATTGGAACAGGTTACTGTAATAGGAATTGCTGGGCAACCGAAATTACAGGCAGGTCTACAAGCCCAAACTATAGTTTATCACATGTAGAAAATAACTTCTAAGTATAAGATGAGAGTTCATAAAAGTAGATAAGAATTTCTTTGAATGGTTTATCAAACTTGGTACAGCAATGAAAATGTTTTAATGTTTTTAATTAGAGCTTTGGACATCAATAGGATGCTTTCTTTTCTTCAACATTTATTTCATCAGATGTATTTTTGTAATTTAGAGTGTGGTGTGTCCTTAAGGCTTGACAGAAATATTAATGAAGAAATTTTTTTTTTAGTTGAGATTCTTACAGACACATTCCTTTACATAAAAATAACACATTTTCTTACAGAATGGTCAGATTTAGCATTCACTTTTACTCTAACATATATAAGATGTGTTTTCAGATGGCTTTTGGATGGAAATGAATTTTTAGCAGGGATTCACCGATACAGTCTACTAAAAGCCAGTGGAGCTTTGTTAAGTGAGCTGTCTGGTCACTAAGTGAGCTTTCATTAACAGAATAAGTGAACTCTGACATTTACCAAACACTTAAATGTTTCCTACAGTAAGTTTTTGTATAACTTTAAAAAGAGACAGTATCCACGTGTAAGGGATAGATTTATTTCAGCCATCCTATTATTTAATCAATATGTGTTGTAATACCTCTGTGTTCTCATTTAGACCTGAAATCTCATACTGTGGGAAGAGTTGTAAGGGAAAAGCAAGGCAGTTATTTCAAACAATGGTATATTCAAAGATTGGCATCAAAGCCAGAATTGTCAGTTACTGGTGAGAACTACTGACAAGGCTGCTGATGCAAGTGGAATGAGCTAGATATCCATGTGGCTGCTTCTCTGTGCCTAACACTTGGAGATGTGGATAAAAGGATGTCAGCTGACATGCAAATGTAGATGTCACAGACTAAGAAAGGGCAGGAGAGTAACCTGCCAAATGACAACTTGTATATGCTTCATTGGAAGATGTGTTGAAACTAAAAGTAAGATGACAGTTGTGTGGGTAGTAATTGTAGGTGTAAATAAGAAGGTGACTGTAATCTTCAGCTTCAGTGTTAATTCTTCCTTCAAAATGAAACCTGACATCATGATAGTTTAACTTTTGGAAATGGAAACATGAAAAGATGTCACCAAGAGAATGAACTAGAGTAAATGAGTTATTGGTAAAAAAACTGTGTGTTTATAAACAGGATGTAACTAACAGATTGAAGTTAAAAATATTTACTGCTGTGGGATGATGGAGGAAGGGAATACAACTTGATTGAAATACTTCTTTGTTTACAGATATATAATAAGATCCTTAATCTTATTTATCCTAGTGTAACGTAATACATCAAAAAACCTTCTCCAGTTGTTCCAGGGACACTGAACCATAACAGCTCTGGGTTGTCCAGTGTGATTAAAGAAAGGTAGAAATAGTTCTGTTCCCACTGCCAAAAGTCCTACTGAGATTTATTGATGGGATTTGTGGTGCCAAGAATGCCATGCCAAATGCTCTGCTGGAGGAAAGCAAGTAGCCTCACTTGAGTTGTTTTGTAGAATGGTTTCCCAGGTTGGTCACAGCACATAAAAAATAAATTATTTCTGAAATATGGTGGGCGTTTTTTTGTTTTGGACTCCCTTAGTAAGTTTGTCCCTCTTTTACATATTTGTTTGATAGATGCATATATTTAATTTCTTCTGCAGTTCTTCCTATTTCATATGGTAGATAGTTACACTGTTAACTAAAGCAAAGTATGCTTTACTTGGTCCATGTAATCATGAATTTTCAAGCACACTTCTATTCTAGCAAGCTCCATGATTTAGTTGTCTAGTTTTACATTATAAGGAGATCTATAGTTTAATGAGGTCTTTTCAAAAATCAGATTTTGGTCAGCCTGTCATTTGGGACTGTGTTTTAATACCACCAATATAGTTGCTATATAGATTATTTATTTCAGACAGAGATGCTAAAATTATGAATAGTTACACTTCTGTATTGCCATTGCATTACAAAGTATCACTGAAACTATGATTCTACCATGCTTCAGAAATATGGAGACGTTAATAAGCAATTATGAAAGATTGCTGTTAGCTGCTCACAGTATAAATATTTCTTCATGATGCTGACATGTGAGTGCCTGTAAAAGACTGCTCCACTCTGCTTTTCAGAATGGACAAACAAAGATTTCCCAGCTTACTTTTTCAGTGTAAGCAATGGTAATAGCCTTCCAGTCTGTCACACAATGTGCATGTATTTGTGCTGTGACTCGAGAAATTACCCTTGCAGTTTTTCCTGTTGGTTTTGCTTAACTGAACAATGCTTTGTTGGGAGCGAGGCAGAATAGCAGCTGCCAGAGGCACGGGTCCCACTCCCATTTTAGTCAGTAAAATTTTTCCTGCAGAAACTGAGGCTGGATAAGGCCTCTTGTGTGAAAAAATTAAGTCCTAGTAAGTAGCTTCTTATCCTATAGTTAAGCAAATAGCTCATAAAGATGCTGCATATCAGAAGTTATTTATAAATACAAGCTTTAATAATATGCATGCCAGACATGCAAATCTGGATTTTTTTCATATCTACATGAGAACATTTTAATCTGTAAGCTCAGACTTCCTATGCCTCAAACATCTCTATCACAAAAGAAGGTAGTGTGTCCTGAACAGAATGCAACGCAAATACTACTGCACTTCCCCGTGTGCTAAATTGAATGTTTAATGGCAATTTGGACAATCCTGCAACACTCTGCCATGTAGACAGTCCTGACACAGGCACAGATCCCATAGGGAAAAGAAAAGGAGGTGGTCACGTAATTGAAGTCTCTATCATAAAGCACAGTCACCAATGGGTGTAATTATGGTTGAACATAATTATGCACCTCCTAACCTTATGTACCTTAATTATAGCACCTCCTAACTCTGTATGCTTGCCTTGAAACTCAGTCTGGTGTAACTGTGCTGGACCACAAAACGCACTGTGGTTGTATCAGCTGTGACCCTCTTACAGCTAAAGACAGTTATTTGACTAATGCAAGCTTCGGGTTTTCTCTATGTATTTAACTTTCTTAAGCTAGTTAGTGCAGAAATTTGGCAGTAGTCTATGACGAAAGTAAAGCTGTTACTGAGGGCTTTGGCTGCTTTGCTTTTCTGGGGAATGAGAGCTATTTGGGAGGGCTCTGGGTAGCAGCTGGGGAGCCTAGGAATCTTGGAAGCATCTTGGAGTGTCTGGAGCAGACAGCATGATTTTGGAAATTGTCCAGACTGTGTGTTGGAGCAAAACACAGTGCCTAGCAGCCACAGTACCTCCTGACAGTCACATGGCATGGCAGTTCTCTCCACACGGGTGATCTTCACCACTCTTGCCCCTACGTATCTCTCTTTCTGGGAAAAAGCCTCAGTCTTCTCTGAAATGAGCCATGATAAAATGTGTGTCTTTCACATGCACAAATGTCTCAAGAGTGCTCTATTGTAAGGAAGCTGTCCAGCCAGTTAGATCTATGTAGTCATGGGGAAAGCAGAGAAGGGTTCCACCCACAGCAATATTTTGCCCTTAATGGAAGAACTTGGCCTAACTTCACACTCATTTGAAAGTGTTTAACAGCAGTAGGCAGGGAGACAGACTATGACAAATGCATCTGGATGATAGAATCTTTTGTCTCAATGGTATTTTGTTGAACAACAACTTTGGATCTCAGTGTCTTTACAAAAATCTCCTGCACTGAATAAGTAGGAGAAAATTATTTGATATCTTAAAAGGTACAGAAAATCCAGATGCATGAGAAACAGCTGTACAACACATAGTTTAAAGCAACAGGCTTCCCCCCCACCCTGTACCCCACTATATTTAGCCAACAAAGTGAAAGTTCACTGTGCTACCTTACATCACTGTTGATGGGGATAGGAGGGACAAAGACACTTTATTTGCTCTGCTGTGTAGTGACCAGACTGTGTGATAATCCTTAAGTAATAAGACACTCCAAAGGGAACAGACTGGGGGTTATGAACGCACTAACAAGTAGGACTTGCACAAAAGACATCCCCAGGGACACAGCTTCATTTCACAGGTTCTGCCTGGAGCTTGGCTCTGCTGCTCAGCCCTACCCAAAGGCAGCCTGAAAAACACAGTATGGGATGAACAGAGGTAATTAGGGTTTTTTTTGTTTTGTTTTTTAAGTAACAAATATATGTTTAGAGATTGTCAATATCTACTATAAGCCAATAAATCTACAAAATTTTACTATCTTGCCTTAACTGTCTTCAGGGTGTTCATCAGTTTCTTCTGAAAGTGTTTCTTTTTCTGCTAAATAACCACAGCCAGAAACTCCCAGGCTGTGTCCAGCCAAATGTTAATGTTGTGAGAAGCCGTGATAATTATGCAAGGAGTCACTTCACTGGTCACTGAAGGTGAGTTCTGTATTCAACCTGAATACAAGCAGGCTATTGTGGAAGAAGTGAAGAAGCATAAAATTGTATCAAATTCAAAATTCCCTTCTGACCCTCCATAGTTAAAAATGTTGCTGAAAAAACTGAGAGACCTTTGAAGGCTTTTGCCATGTTGTAGAAACCAGTGCAGATCACAGTGTACTCACTGCCTGGATGAAGGATTCGTGCATAGGGACTGGGTAGCACTGCTCTGACAAGCATTTATTTATGTATTGCATTCAGACAGTTGCAGTGTAATAAGAAACACTGAACTTAGGTTTCTCCATAAGTTTTCTTCTCTCTGTGATTTTAAATTTTGTTCCTACGATGACTTTTTTCCCTTGCCCTCTTCTGCAAATTTCATTGAGCCATCTCTGGGAGCTTCTCTTCACGTTAGTGCCCTGTTTCTTGATGCTGAACTAATTAAGGATGAAACTGGAACAGTGACTCATAGCAAAGAAGCAGAGTTCCTTATTAGTAATAAGCAAAGAAGGCCACAGGAACCTGCTGCTTCCCGGGTCCAACAATGCCTTCCTTTTGTGTGTCATTCCCATATTGATCATGTTAACTGATGCCTCTTTAGACACTAATTGTTATATTGATGAGTCTGAATTGGATGGTTTCACTATTTGGGAGCTTTTGGGGATGCAATCTCCAAAAAGGTGAAAGTGCTAATTATATTGGTAATTACTTTAAAGCTCTAACCCTACTTTTGCCAGTGTCCATTCCCATGGTAACAGCAGCAGGTACAGCAGCATTCAGCCAAGCAGCACTCAGCTCTTGGCTGTGCCAGCAGTGGCTGAGGTTGGAAGGACAGTTTACAAATTGTGCATACAGATGTTCCAAGATTCCACAGATTTCTTTGCCACAGACCTAACTTTAAATACTAAAAAAAACCCCAAACCCAAACAAACCAAAAAAAAACCCCCAAAAAACTATGCCAAAATTTAGTTTCTTTATGAGCCATATTGACTTTTTAAAATCTTTGCTTTTACCCTTAGGTGAGCTGGCAGATCTTCCAGAGGCTGGTCTGCAGCCAGAGTCCTCAGGGGAAATTCTGTCTGACTCAGCAACTGTCTTTCTTCCTGCAGCCTCCTGGGCTAAGAACAACAGCTTTGCCACTTCCTGACTCTTGGGCCTTGTCTACCAGGCAAATTTCAAGAAGGAAATTCCCACCAGTCCTTTGAGCGTGTCTGAAATTGTAAATGGACTGTATTTAGAATGGTTTATGTCACTTACTTAACAGTCAGTATTAAACTTACTTAGGCTGCTGTCAGCTACAGGAACTTCCTAGATACTTAAGCTTTTAGTGTGTAATTGTGATGTCTCCCTGAATGTTGTAAGCGCAAATTATTAACATTTTCTTTATGAAGTAGCACAGATTCCAGGCTGTGGTAGTTGACTATTCACTGTGCTCAGCAAAGCCAAGCATGACATTTCTGTGCCCTGGAGTGGAAGTTCTGAAGTCATCTGAGTGGAGTTGTGAGCCAGAGAAAATCATAAGGTATCTTGCTTTTTGTCTCAATAAGCTTCAGAGCTCAAAACCAGCTCCAACAAAAGAACTTCAACGGTGCTCTTCAACAACTCACTTCAAGAGAGTTTGGCTTTACAGACAGGTTCCTCCACAGGGTATTTTAAATTACATAATAATTCAATAAGGACTGTGAAGATTCTGTAGTATAAATTCTTTTCCAGTGATTCTGGAAGTATGAGCAGCCAGAATTTTTTTTTTTCTGGTATTAACACTGGTACATTTTAACAGAAAATTCTTTGTGAGCTAATACATTTCTTTTTATTTTAGCCAAATAAAGTTTATTTAATTCTGCAATTCATACTAAATTTCACTTTTCATCAAATCTGCTATTTACAGTGAGATTATACCTATTCTTTTTACTTAAATAAGAACAATAGGGAAATCAGAGATAATAATATATGGTGCCTTAAGATTTAAAGATGAACTGGATGATCATAGATTTTGAAGATCAGGGTACTTTATTTATTTCTATCCAAATATATAGTACCTTAAATATTTGCATTTGTTTTAGTTACTTCCTCTTATCTTGGCATAGCTTTTATGACACAGGATCAGTTTTCTAATTTTACATACCTGAAGTAAGTGAGAGTTAATACTTGGGCGTGATTTATCTTCCCTAATTTCAGGGAAAGATTAATTTAAGTTCATAGTACTTTTTCATGCTAAGAGATAACTTATAAGTAATACTGTTCTCAATGTGGGAAGGCCCTTAGTGTGCTAGCAAAGGAAAACTTCCAAGTGATGGGTCTACTTGAGGGGCAAGGGAATGGAAAAAGAAAAGGGAAGGAAAAGTTGCTTTTGATAAAAAGGGTTTTTCATGGCTAGCAAACTTGAGAGCGGGGAGCGAAAAAGAATTGTTGATAATGACCTTCATATAGTGCTGCTCTTATTTTACTGACAAGTGTCATGGTTACCAATCACAACAAGTCCCTGTACTGGGGTGGTGGACGTGGTGGTGCTGGGTTCACAGCTGGACTCTATGAACCTCAGTGATTCTATGCTTTCCTTGAATCCTTCTACTTACACAAACAAACCATGTTATTGAGTGTCAGAGTTTGACAGAGTGTTTACACAAAGGCAACAGTGTGAGAAATCTTGTTCCATCTTCTTGTCCTCATTTGGCTTATGATTATTTTAGATGCCCTCATCCCTGGGGTTAAAGGCCCAACATGTTTCTCCTGTGTTTTCTGTGTGGTTGCACATTAGCTACAAATTGCTCTGTCCTATGCAACATGCCTATCTGACAAATATTCCAGCTCCATAGGAGTTGGAATAAAGCAGAGGAGGTATCTCATTTGCTTGTCTCTGCCATAGTGCTTTAAAGACAAATTCTAGGAAGAGAAACTTGGGAAAACCGATTCTTTATAATCTCCTCTGCCTCTGAGCAGACAGCTATAGAGCCTGATATCCCATCTCCCAAAAAACTCAAGAGTCCTCTGCAGCTGTAAAACAAGCAGGCTAAATGAGACCATATGATGTTGTTTTGCATTCTGGCAGAGAGATGACTGTCATCCTAATTTTCCTCATGGAGAAATTTAGTAGGTGAACGAGAGAATACTCATAAATGTGTACAAATTAAATAGCAGAATTAAGGATGTTTAATCAGTTTACACAGAAGTAACAATGATCTGAAACTGCAAAACTGAAAGAAAAGCTGTTCCGAAGATCCAATAGCATACTTTGCTCATCTTCAATTGTGTTCTGCAGAGCAGGCAAACAACTGGCATCTGGAGATGGAGAATCTCACACAGCAAGCCTGCAGGTGGCTGTGTCAGAGAAAAGGACGGTTGATCTGGTTTGTTGGACACTTAAAATCTACATGCAGAATATCTAATAATTTGACTACTTCATTCCAAGTGCCATTTGTATTTGACAGTAAAACTCTTATGAAGCAGAACCAGAGGAGGCAGACAGGAAAGAGCAGGAGGGAAAGCAGGGAGAATTGTGTGAACAGCAAATATGGATGTGCTTTAGTGGAGAGGAAAGCCTGGAGAGGGTGGGAGAAAGTAAACCTGTGCCATTTGCACATGATGCAGATGGCTCAGACTGGAACTTTGGAGAACCATTTCTACCTTTTGGCACTCATGTTTAAGTCCACTTTACAGAAATAAAATTATAAATTCTATTAGAGAGAGTCCTGCTCCAGTCACGCTGCAGGTTCTTTCCCACTGAAACGTGCTTCCCATGTTTGAATTTGTCTTCATCTTACTATCTTCTGTAATAAGGGCTTGGGTTGTGCAGTGCTGACAACAAAGCCATTCACCTGGGCTGCTCCTGACCTTGAGTTTTCCCCATATAATTTTATTTATTCCCTTCATGTGTCCTTGGCTATGTGGCTTTTTGCGCGTTTTAGAGGAAGCTGTGCAACCACCTGTTCTTATTGGCAGGCTGAATTGGCAAAATGTTTCTCAAAGGCCTGAGGCTGGCTCACAGGGAATAAAACAACAAAACACAAGCATATTGTGACTTTCACCACCCCTGAGCAATGAAGCGCAGCATCGGAAGCTTTTGTAAGGCAGGTGGCATACCAAAGTCCACACAGGGGCTGTGCCAACCCTGGGAGTTTTGAATGGCTAAAGAAAACACGTATGATCACTTCTGCTGTTCTTCTGGTAGGCTATTACCATAGTGTTTAGATGTCACGAGCCTGCAAGAGTAGAAACTTATCCGGTTTATCAAGCTGAACTGCCTTTTAAATTGATTTATCTCTTCTTGTTCTCCTGCCAGGTCTAAGCAGTTTGTGGTTTGCCTGGGGCCTTCAGCAGCGAGGAGAGGAGCAGCACAGCAGCTCCACTGCTGGCCAGCAGCTGTGGGGGACTCGCTGCTCAGATCCCAGAAGCAGAAGGTTTGGCTGTTTGGGTCCCTGTGCTCCCAGGCACGCTCCGCTGGTCACTGCCACCAGAGCCCTGCGCTGGGCGGCCCAGCTGCGTCTGTCAGACACATTTCCTGCGGCAGCTTAGCAGATATTGACACACAACCCACAACAGTTCAGTGACTTTGACAGGTTCCTCCCACACTGCAGCACCTATGATTTGTATTAAAATGGCATACCAAGTGCTGCAAATGCTAAATAAGGGAGGTTCCCACTCCCAGGTTGTGCACTCCTGCTACCCGTGGTCCGTGGCAGATCAGGATAGAATTCAGAGCTTCTAAATCCTAGATTATCGAATTAACAAGATTATCCTTTCACTCTGAAAACAAGATTCAGAGAGAGAGATTTTGATAACACCCAAAACTAGTTACGTTAAATTGCCTGGAACTGTAAAGCATTTAGATTTTACGCTTAAGGAAAAGACCAACCTACCCACAACTCTGGTGGTAAAAGTGCCACCTTGATCTTACAGATACAGGTACATGTCAGTTGCAAGGCTGTTTGAAAGTTATGCAACTGACATGTCTTTTATTTTTAATAGCTCCCATGACATTATGAATGCTTTTATAATGAAAATAACTTGTTCCATGAAAGAGCACGTCCTAGTACTTAAATACATGCTGCCACCATGCCAAACTCTTCTGCTTAATGGCATTAGAAGCAGCAGTTTGTCCTGATCAACAGCTCTGCTAACTTTCTAGATGCCATGGGGAGCCAGAACAGGTGGATCTCCCATAAAAAAGAGTTTTTATGGGCCAGGGTTTGTACAAAGTGCTGGGTGTATACAGTTCTGCAAAGCAACTTCCAGCATTGGGTACTTAGGCTTCTCTCCACATTTCTATTATAAACTCTTCTCTGACATTTATGATACGTCTATATGAAGAATTGTGTTACACCCAAGCAATATAGCTGTAGCCAGACCAAAGTAATGAATTGTCTAAGGGAAAGAAAAAGTCACAGACAAATCTTAAATTTAAAATATATCTTTGTCACAGAAATCTGTAAATCCAGAAGTGACTTCAGCTGATCTCTCACAAAAATCCAACCACACATTTTCCCTAGCTTCTCTTGCAGGAGAGGTGGACCTCTTCTATTCCTTCCTCTTCACACCTTTTCCAACAGACCAATTCCCTTCATCTTTACAATATTGCCACCTGCAGCCTCTGTGGTTTTTGGGGTCTGCTGAGGATGAAGAAACAGAGTGCCCCTCTGTGACCAGATTCTTGCAGGTGTAACAGCATTGCAACAGATACAGCCTGTGCATGTCTGTGAGTGGTGTGAGGCTGGGCTGGATGGGGCCTTGAGCAACCTGATCCAGTGGGTGGCATCTCTATACCCACAGCAGGGGAGTTGGAACTAGATAATCTTTAAGATCCCTCCCAGCCTAGGCCATTTAATCATACTGTGATAGGGCCTGGCCTCCATTGGGCTCCTTCCCACACACTTTGGTCAAACCATGGCAGCACTTCAGTGACTGCAATGACAGAGGTGTTAGGACATCCTGACTGCTCCTCTGCTCATGGCAGATGATGGTGGATAGTCACTGTTAGCATTACATTTCAGTGTGCCCTCCTGGTTTACCTGGTGTGCATGTGGGGAACACATATACCCACCAAGGGACTACTTATGTACTCCATATGGAGGCAAAACTATGTCCAGCCATGACCCTGTCAGATGGCTGGATGTGCACTCAGCATTTGCTGGGAGTTATGAAGGGTTTCATCATGTTAGTTTTAAATTCAGTACATACCATGGAAGGAGCTTTATCCATGTCTCCCTTCACTGTTCCCCTTAAAAGGCTCCATTGTCCTGAGCTGGTGTCAGAGTGCTTCATTTCAGCTCCAAACACCAGTTTTTGAGTACTACAATGGCTGTGCCCAGGAGCTGGCAGGACTGCCTAGCATGGCCTCGAGGAGAGAGGAGAAAATTTCACATAATTGTAGATGTGTTTGCTTGAAACTTGTGTGTTAGGAATATGAGCAGTGGAAAAACTGCCACTAACATGCTTGCAGAACTGGGTCTGTCCTCCCATCAGTATTTATCAAAATGAGAAAGAATATCTGTGCTATCCAGTAAATTAACAACAACAACAACAACAAAACCAGCAAAAATAATACTACTTGAAACCAGTACAACATCTTAGCCCAATTCCACGATTTTATTTCTTTATCATTTAGCTTATTAGAGTGATCTGCATTTCCAGCAAAACTTAGGCAGGCCATGATAATGAGGGAAAGCAGAGCTGTACCCGATGGCAAACAGCCAACTCCCATATTACTATATTCCCAAAGCAAGGAACTTCCACTTTCCTACTGAAATCCATTTTTAGTTGTTTAAATACACTTTTTTATTGTATTATTCCATTAATTTTTCCTGAGGTTTATCATTTGTATGAAATCCACTGTAAATCAGAAATGTGCAGTATCTAGACTGTCTTAGGAATGTCCATGCCCCAGGAAGGGATTTTATAGATTTAGAAATCAGCACATTGCTGTACACATTGCATGGCCTGGCTGCAGCAGAGCAGCTGCGGGACATCAGCCTTCCCCTCGGGCTGCTTCATGCCTCTGCCACTGCCTGTTGGCCAACAACAAGAGCAAATGTTACTTGTGTGCTGTGCTGCACCCACGCCTTCCTCAGGGCCAAAGTGCAGACCTCACAGCCTGGATCCAGAGCAGGCAGCATATGCCTGTTGCTTTCCTTACCCTGCAAGGCTGGAGGGCGTGGATGCAGCGGTGCTGGGTCCATCCTGCCAGGACCCTGCTCCCACTCCATCACAAGAGCACTGTTTACTCAGGGTACCCACAGCTGTCTTCCTCCAAGCTCTGCAGTCATGAGGCTCCTCCTGGCACCACAGTGCTCTTTTCTGAAGTGTGTCTATGCTGGAGGGTTGGAAAATTTCTCTTTTTTTTCCCCAGCATGGTGTTTTAGTTTTGAAAACTAAATCTGCAGAGAAAAGAGTATGCAGATTCTGCTAGTGGAGCCAAATCTTCATGCCAAATTGTGATATAGCATATATACCTTCAAAGTCTCACCTTATTTTGCTCATTAAAGAATTATTTGCATGGGGAGGCTTTGATTCTGCATGGCTGGATAAACTGTTGCCATGAAATTTTTTTCCTTCTTTAACAAACTACTGTTTATATGGAGTTGACTCTGAAATTTAAATTACCCTACATACTCATCTGTATACAGTATGGCCATGGTGGGACAGCCTGTTTCACCACGGTCTTCACCATGGCCTGCAGAGGAATCTTGGCTCTGACACTTGGAGCACCCTCTCCCCTTCAACGTGATCTTGGTGCTGCCATGTTGCTTTCCCTCACATGTCCTCACTATGTCCTCTTCTCTATCCAGAAGAAAAATTGCTGCTTGTAGGTACCATTGCCAACAAATTCAGACTCTGCAACATCCTGCAGTGCTGAGAGATTGATCTCGTCTAGGTTCTGTGTTGGGGGGTCGTTTTCCACGTTTTTGCTGTCACCACATGGCCCCACCACCATGGCGCAGGCAGTGGTGGCCGCTGGGGCACTGGCGCTGTTTGACACCTCTCCTCATGCGGGGCGCCGGGAAGGAGAAGC